>WJEZ01000951.1:0-21216 GCA_009869925.1 Thalassaphorura encarpata | reverse complement strand
GAATACTTGACTAAGGAGATGGTCTCATTTTTCCAGGTGAAACTTGACTGATATCGAATCTTCTTTTGTATCCACTTTGTACATTGTCGGATCTAAATCAAATCAATTACGTCTCAGTCAGGGGCCTTAACACAACCAAAAGGGTTTTACATATCGCAACACACTAGGAGCCCTCCTGGACTTCACAACGCTTTATTTTCTTTGAGGCGATTCATTGAAACTTATTCTTGAACCCTTCTTTGGTTAGGAACACCTTGTTACTCTGGATTTCTTCCGCCGCTGCGCTGACTGGCTGACTCAACTAATCCTATTCTATCACTATCACTCCAGGCTCAAATTAGGAATCTGAACTAATATCATAACGTAGATATGATACTTGTTTCTCCTCCTTACTTGGATAGAAATAATTTATTAGGCTCCGCTGCTATGATTTATTTTTCTCAAACTATTGCTCTCTTTTTATATCCAGATTTCATTTCTTTTTTAAATTATTAGTACCTTGGTTTCTTAAATAGTCAAATTCAAAGACGATAAGGTCTTTACCAGATTCGTCTACGAATTCATCTCATACAAGTGAGTTTGAAATCGTCAGAAGGTTAAACCTAACCTGTATGATGGGTTGGCTGAACTGATGAGCAAATTTCGACCTTCTTGCTCAATTAATTATTCCAATCTCATTCTCTGCCATTCAAATTGGCTCTTGTAGGTTGAGCAAAGTACAAACTTATTTTAAACCCAATACCTAAACGCTCACAATGGATCAGAGCCTTAGAATAATTTCTAAATCAGATTACGTGAATTGGATGCAAATCAACTCTCGTTCGATTCGATTCGATACGAGTCTATCACGGCATGGCACATACCTTCAGTGACTTCATCTCACACCTGAGATGGTTTCTCAATCATGCGAATCTCAAAATTATCCTTCGAGAGCGACGTGTGTTATTTTTGATCAGCACTGGGGTTGGTCCTTTTGATGGACACATGAGTAACCTCTGACCTGGCCCTAGTAAGACACGGAACCTCTGCGCATATAACCCCCTCTGACTTGGAAAAATATGTACATACATACAAATACATACTTAGTTTAATTCCAAAGTTCGATTTCTGACTCAGATCATGCATGTGAGTGAGCGAGCGAGGTCATAATTTCAAATCCAATGCATGCAGGTTTTAGATTTCACATAGTTGAACCATGAGATAAATTTTAATCCTATCACGAATTCTCATTAAGCATCATTCCAGGGAATACACGGAGCTAATTTCAAATGTCAGCTTTTAAAAAGTCAAAGGATGGATGGATGGATGGATGTAATGGCCAACTTTTATATTTAACGTTTGCTTTGCAAATAATAAGGGCAACTAACCCTTTATCCTTTTCATTGTCAAAAAAACTCCGGTGGCTTGGCTGACTTGACATTTTTATTCTCTCAATACATTTTGTCTGCCTGCACACATGACTTTATTTTTCGACTTTTCTCATTCACTAACTATGACGAATCAACATAATTGTAATTGTATTGGAGGTTTAGAGCAGACGACAATTGGCTGGGACAGAAATAGAAAGTACCGTGCCGTCATGCCACACATACGTTAAAATTTTCACTATTTAATCCGAATATGATGAGATTTGTTCCTTTTATAGTTTAAAGTCCTAGTTTAGAATTCTTTTGGAGCAAAAGTAAGGCTTAGCAGATTGACTCGCCTTGCCTTCTCCCTTCCTATCCGCTACATTTTTCCCAAGGTCCTCTCCGACTCCTACCTTTTCTTTTGAACAAGGCACGGCTGATGGACCTTTGATGGAGATTGATGACCCATACTTTTTTCACCCAATCACTCTGCAAAATCGCAATTTTACGCTTGTTCTTAGCCCTCCCGTTCATTTTCTTCCCGTGTCGTCGCTTTGAAACATTTCTATTTGTTCGTGCTTATATCCTAATCTTCAACACCTTTTAAATCTAACCCAGTTTCACTTAAATTATAAACGATCCAAAAAACCCTTCTCGCCTGTATTGGACAAGGCAAGGAAGGCCAGATGAAATTGAAAGGGAAGGAAGACTCTTTTTCTACATAAGCCAAGCACCCAAGCTAAGTCAAGGCAACAATTTCTAGTTATTGTTGCCCGAAATTCTTGGATTCTTCCGCAGGGCACTTCAAATTCCTTCTCATCTCATCTCAAACCAATGAGCCGGCCGTGGTACTGCATGTCTTATAATTAAGTAATTGTTTGGTACGTCCGCCGATATTACGTACATGTAGTTGGAAAATATGCTCGTAATATACTACAACCTATTAGTTAGCTTTAAGTAATTTGTTCAGATGAGTTGGGCACATGCTTTGTTCAGTTCATTCAGACTTTCCCGTCACAGTCACAATTCAGCCAACCCTTGCCTTGCCTTGCTACGATTAGAAGAACTCTGATATATGAGTTAGTTAATGAAGAAAGATATTGGACAAAGATGCTGTTAGTTAAAACTACAGCGTGGATTATAAATATTAAGCTAGCAGCATATTCATATGTAACATCCGCACGAACCCGTTCGTATATTTCCGTGACAGAGCTCTATAAATTTAACTAATGTCCGTTCGGCTCTCAATGACATCACGCTCGAGATCTGAGCTGAGTACAATAATGCTTGAGCCGAGCTGACCGAAGAAGACCTTTCCTTGCAACAATATAATGTTGTGTTGTTTGTAATTAACTATCAACTCATAAACATAAACAAGGAGAGCAGCTCAGGGTAAAGCAAAGCTGAAGACGTGGAAAGTACGTACGTGCAGGAATTGTAGTCCATGCACGGAGTGTTCAATGTAAATTGTACCCAGTCAGTCTATTAGATATCATTACGGATGAGTAACTAACTCAACCATCAAGACTAGAGCATAAACATACAAGTAGACGAAGAGCAAACCAATCAGGTTCTCTCAAAATGAAAGTTTCGACTCAATAATGTAATTAGAATTGACTGAAGATTAAAGATGTTCTTTCGGTTGTAAGGCTCTAAATCAACGTGAGCAGCACAGCGGCAAGACAAAGTAGATTAGAGTAAAACAAGTCAACTCAAATAAATATTACTAATAACCCTTACTTTATTACTAATCTGTATAATAACGTTTGACTTCCTATTTTATTACTTGCCTGTTTTGTATTGTATGCGGCATGATACTTGTTGCGATGATTGAACAAGTCATTACAAAGAAAATCTGTAGTCATAAAAGTTTTATAATGCTGTGAATTTACCTGTTATAGATCAATATTGAAGACTTGAGTGAGTAAAATCGTTTATTAATTTTGCACATAAAAATGGTAGATCCGGATGCACCGCATGCTGAGCGAGTAGTGCTAAAATCTGAAGGTGAACTTGCCACGACTTGATTGTTTTGATCTTGCAGAATTTGCCCTCATCATTCCTCATTGACTTACTTGATTTAGTTAATTATGTGGTTTAATCATTTTCAGATCCGTCCAAGCCCAAGTATATCATTAGCGTCCAAATTTTACTATATAAGATGAATCTTGTCTACTACAAACGACTACCTTGACTCTGGCTATCTCCTTTTATAGAGTGTGGCTGACAAGTCGGTCTCTTTTTTGATGGAGCATTCTTCTTCCACTTTGGCGCTTTGAGGTGCCGAGGGCTTGCTTCACTTTTTCACACTATGGACAGTGGAACCCGTCAGGAATCGTGACAATGGCTCAGTCTCAACCGGAACTCCAACAATGAGACTAATAATTACGATTTAGTACAGATCACAGAATTCAACCACTCTACGTTACCTTCTCTCATTCAACACTTGTAACATGATCATCTCAAGATTACAAAATGATCGTCCGGTACAACCTTGGCAATGGACCGACGGGTGAACGGCAGTGCACTTGGATGCATTCACAGTAAAAATCTGTTCAATTCATAACAACGCATGCAAATGCACGATTCAATCGTTGACCATAAATGGAAATTGCTTTAATTTTTGGTTTGTATTTTAACTTCAATTCTTGTGTTTGCTTAAAAATAGATTGAATTAAACATTTCAGGGCTCAGTCAGTCAGTGTGCATGCTTCTCTGTTACAGTTCTGAGCTACAGCGTCATACTAAATAGCTAAAGTTAAAATTTCAGCTCAATGAATGACTCATCAGTTTTACTTGTAAATTTGTATTTTATGTCAAAAACTTTACAGATGATGTTTTGTTTAGTTCTTGGATTTTGAAGCAGCATGTCTGATCTGACGAGGAGTAGAGTTTCTTAAATATTCAGAAATTACGTTTCGAGGCTAAAGACGATGATTTTAAAGTGTTATTATAAAAACTACAAATAATGTCAGAATCATGAATTCAAGAGAGATCATGAGTGTTGGATGGGATAGCAGCAGTGTGAAGACATTCATTCTCATCATTCTCAATTTGAATCGAGTCCGTTGAGAAGGCCCTCCGCTAGTCAGGAACATGAATGACAGGTTTTTGGTGTAAAAGCACAATTAAGCGCGTGCATCGACATGATGTGGGATGAGTGACAGCATAATACCATTCTTTGTTTGAGCACAATATTCCGATGTGCAAATTATGAATAATATGATCATTGGGTGGCTCTTAGCATGAAATGTGCACTCAGAATGAGTAATGGAAATGCAAAAATTTATTTAGTGTCCGATTTACTCTAATAACTGTGTCAGACCTCTCAATAAGTATGGCAGGGGCTCGGATTCCAAAGTGTGCGCCAACATTTTGATTCAGTGATTGTAACAGAATTTTATTTTATCATTTACTCAGATATTTGGTTGCATTTCTTGTCGTTACCTGAAAATATTCAAGAGTTCTTCCTCTCTGGGGGACACTCGCTACACACTGACTGTTGTTGACTCAAAAAACAATTATTCGAGATAAAAAATAAAATGGATGATTTTTCTTAGGGAACTCAGGTTTTTATGGTTAATAAAATGTGGGGAACATGCGGTTTTGAAGGCGTATAATGGAATAGACGCTTCTTGGACGAAACAAGGTGGGTAAGATGAAAGGGTTGTCCAGTGGTGGCAGGTCCAATCGATACTAATTCCTCCCCATTACGAGTCTCATAAATATGGTGAAATGGTCCAAGAGCTCGTTCTAAAGAACTCAAGAGTCACCCTTAATAGGTGTAATGGAGATTCTTTCCCTTCAAAACAACAAGACATTTTTGAAACGAGTCAAAACGAGCCAGTAAACGCATGTAGACTAGAAGTTAAAAGGTAGAAAACTTGTTGTAAAGGTAATTTTCTGGAGGGACACCAAGGGATGTCCATTGTGTGGCTAAGGTGGAGGTGACTCCATAAAGTGACCTGATAAAATCAGTGAAAAAATGTAGTTCAAGTTGAAACATAAATCGACTCCACGAGGTAAAGGTTTGTCAAGGGTCTTGCACAGTGACTGTCTGAGGATTCCAATGCAATAAGAACTTAAAAAGAAGGAAAATTGTCTCCTTAGAGAAGAAGAAGGAAAAGAGCTCATAAATTAAACTGATCTTTTGAGATAAATGCCTGGCCCTCTTATTTCATCTTCAAACCGGTATTGCTCACCATGAGACTCCATGGATTTTTCATTGAGTCCAAATGAATTGGATGGACAGGGACTTCTTCCATACCACCTTAATCTAAGGCGATAATAAACTCCAAAGTAATGCAAAGTGAAGTTAACTGCGCTTCATTTTGGCCCTTTTCAGAAATTTCATAATGGAAACGTTCGAATCTCTTCTTCGCTGAATCACATCAGCCTCACCTACACAAAATACAATATACAAGTGCATTCCTGTCTCAGTGTATGATTTACATAATAATAGAAACGATGATCCAAAGGGTTAGCTAATAAAAAAGTACAACAGAAGAATAATTTGGCCATTTAATTGCACCATTAAGTGACTATTAGTAAAATATTATTTGCACATTGGTTTGCATAAGTTGAACTAGTTGTATAAACCAATTGTACGAACAGATTCGTCATGAATCTAATCAGTAAGGATGTTCCAGGAGAGAAACAACCATGACACTTGTGCTGGAAATAGAAATCAACCAGAAAATACACGTTTGCAGGAGTAGGTAGAGAATTCTTGGATTGCAATTGAACTTTTCATCCCTCAATTAATAGCGAATTCAACGGCAATTTAACGAGTACAATAAAATTAATTATTTTTCAATTTATTCGTCAATAGTGATGCAGAACAATGGTTTAACGTTTGGACTGGGTTGAGTTGTCACTGCTAAGCCCGTCTGCCTTCAAAACAAGCATTAGCAGTCGTACGTTCAGAAATTCAGCCCCTGCGACACCTCCCCTAAGCCTCTTGGAGCTCTTTGCTCATTCCCGTAAGTTGTGCTTCTGCTACTCGAGATGGGAGTACCAGATAAAGTTGAAAATTCTGAGAAAAAGACTTTCTTAGTTTTGCTATTGCAATTTCACGGGCTCAAATTTATTAATCAAAAAATTCTAAAACGATACAAATGCAATGTCGTAAATGCTGCATTTTATTGACTACCGATGAGTAATTTCAATTTTATTTGATAGCATTCATATACAATGTTTACTTCGTCATTTATTTGCCCTTTTGTACTTTCTGCCTGCCTTTAAGCAACGGTGACTTGAAGCACCGTTCAAGCGTAACTGCCGTTTACCTAAATAAAATTGTAATACGACGAATACGATATACATTTGAATACAGTCGTGCGTTTTAAGTCAATTAAAGTCCGTTGAAGTGAGCGAGGGGTATTTGTTAAAATGAGAGAGAATTTATTGTCTTTTGCGAGCATCAGAAACTTAGGCTGAGCTAAATGAATAAAAATTATTTAATAAGCTTACAAATACCTGGCTTTGAAATGTTCACGATGAAAAACTGGATATTGAATTATAAACCAAGTACTTCCTGATTACTCGATAACATTTCCAGGCCTCGACAAAATACGCTGGTAATTTAATTTACAATAATTATGAGTATTAGACTCGTGTACTACTCAATATTCAATACTGGCAAACTTCCAGTCTTACCGAATTTAATCGGTAACACTTGCACCCAATTCTTATCTGTTGGAATCATTTTGACCGGAAATCCTTATGGGAATTCCCACTGATATAAAACAGCTTAATAAAACACTCTCCTGAAACTACTGCAATGTGAAACTATTGTTCACTGATAATGTTTGGGTGGATCTACAAATTAGCCATGCATGTTTTCCATACATTATTTATCCTAAGTTTAGCTTCAAAACACACGCAAGCGTCACTTGGCTGCTTTCTCCCTACTTTCGCGATACCTGTGTTGTGTATTTTCCGCTCGGTTTTCGGTTAGCTAGAGTGACTCAAACTGAGCGGAGCACGCCTCTTGCAATTCACTCCGTGTGGGATTTTCCTTCTAGAGTCTCCTGTCAGTTTCTTCCACGAGCCTGTGGATCTCTCCCGGTGACAATTGTTGCTCCCGAGAGTAGGGCAAACGGAACGGTCCCACTTGCACTCACATCTTGAGTGTACGTGACGCTTCACACCAGGAGTCCCGCTCTGAAATATTACTCTCTTGAGTTCTGCGAACTTAATTTTAGAAAAAAAATAGAAGTGCAATTTAAAAATACTTACGTTCAAATAGTGCTTCGGATGTGCCTGCATAATAATGGAGAATAAATTGTTTAATATTGGACAATTTGAAATATAGAAGAAATATAGGCTAGTCTGGAATTAACGCAATTTTGTCCAAAAACAGAATAGAAAAATACAAAAATTTATAAAATCATACTAAGGCATTTCAAAGGCATGCGAAGTATGCGAGAAGATCTGGTGCTATAAATAAGTTGAAGCGTTTGAGTGATTTATTGTTTCATGACAATTCCCCAATTTTGGTTTACTCTGCGAGGCCGATATCAGGACAGGATATCGGGATTCACTTTGAGGTTTTTCCTCTCTGTTTTCATTTATGTTCTATCAACTCCTTGCAAGCTGCTATTCCTCGTATTTTACAAGATTGACGTTGTAGTCACTCCCAAGTGTTAGTGAGTCACACTGGAGTCTCAGAAAATTGGTGACGCTTCCCTTCTGCCAGTGTCGTAATGGGCAGAATGATGAATGATGGTGACCCAGAATGGTATGTCATACAACTTTTATTTACACATTTGAATGAGCTCACGAGCGACTGTGACTTTTTTATAACAGTTCTTTGAATTCATGATTGATCATTAGCGCCAGAGTTGAAAAATAAAAAAGTCTATCCAATTGTCATAACCTATAAGGTGTAAGAAATTTTTCTTGTGTCAAGAAAAGGCAAGAAACTAATGCTAACTTCTAGACGTATAAACCATTCAGTGATAGGTGCGTGTTTGCGCTGGCTTAATTTAAACTCACAATCTAAAATTGTCAAAATGCTAATATTAGTTCACACGGTCCGTTTCGCTATAAAGACTAAATTTGAAAAAGTTGACCGAATTTGCCATTTCTCCTCGAGACATTATTAAAATTCTTCTACAAAAACGTATACTTATTTAATACAACAACGATATTTTTAAGAAATTACTACTTACTTTAAGAAATCCCCATTTGCATATATTTATAGAAAATCTTTGATTTTGATGACTTTGAGGAATGGTGCAGCCTGTACATCATATTAATGGATCGCACTAGCGGTCCTTGCTTTAGTTCAATGAGAAGGCATCATATGCGTACGGGGAAACTTATTAGCTGACATTACCCTACTATTGCTTCTTCTATTATGTGGATACCATACAAATGAAGTTCTTAACCTAATAAAAATGACCCACCGGTATTGCTACTACACCTTTCCTTACAATTAAGTGAGACGTGCAGCATACTTGCCAGGAGGAAAGTTGGAGCTTGGAGCAGCCTTAATATATCGCCGATCTCAAAGAACTCCAGGCCTGCATAGAAATTAGTGGATGCACTTCCTTTAAATAAATCTTTCCTGTCACAACACAAAAATATAACTTGTCCATGCAAAAGCAGAACGTAAAACAGACCAGATATTTTCTCAATAGATTTATTTCTTTACCTTTTCTGTTATTAACTTTAAAAACGTCATACTGACACAGTTTTGCCGATAACTTAGAGGTTAGAATATAGATGTTTTGGCTCTTTGACAACAATTTCCCTACACTTTGAGTGTTTAATGGCTTTTTAAACCTTCGCCCGTGCCTGTATTCATTACGAAAATGATGTGTGACAGAAAATAGTGGTGAAGTTTTTGAAAGATCTTATTCAGTAGTACTGTCAACAGCCAGATTTTATAATTCATTTTTGGCTATTCAAGGATATTGTGCTACAAAAAATCCAAATCTGCTCTGTCTCCATGAAGCAGATGGAACAACGAGAGTTCATACATCCAAAGTTTCAGGTTACATTATGCATCTCTAGTAGACCTTAGCAATTGTTATTCATCAGAGAATCCGGACTTACCTTAGGAGCATAAATGAGCACGGAAGTTGCTTTCACTCCTACAGGAAAAGGACCAATCCTTTCGTGCAATCTTTACAAGCGTTTTCCTGTCGGATTTATTTCCTTTAAACGGAGAAAAGCAGGTCGATTTGTATGGTATTCTATTGTTGTGGCCTACGTTTTCCGGCAAATGCCCAGTCAAAAGAATGCACAGTGCAAATGCAATGTAAACAGGTAAACCGACTGGACTCTTCATTCAGTCAATTACATCGACCGCAGTTGCTGCAATGCAGGCACTATTTGGCACAGTAAACATAAAACATGAAAATCCAGGTTTAGTTTCTACGTCTGTTTTGAGCTCTTTGCTAATGGCAATTACGAGGATCAAAGGATTCATTAATTCATACAGTCGTCAAATTGATGCAATAAATGCACGAGTCGGATTAGGGCAGGTACCGCATGGGATTCCCTGGTGGGACATTAGACAGTCCGGCACGCAAGTTGAGAGTGAATAATGCTCATAAAATATTTAGCTCAAGTTTTCGAGCCTTTCTAAATATTTTACATTTCAAAGAATTTACAACAGAGCCATTTTCTAAAAGTCTATGTACTCAAAAAATTAAAATTGGATGTTTACTTCTTTTGGTGGCACATAATTCCAGTTTCAAGGCAATGCGAAACCTTTAGATAGAATGAACGACGACCTGTTATAGAAATGAAAGTCTGAAAGAAAGCGGGAATTAGCTTTTTCTGTTCACCGCTGTATGAATTCCACTTAGGCTGAACTGCAGTGCAAACAACTTTCACTTATTGGATCATGCTCTTGAAAATTGCTAATTAATCCTTCAAAAAATCTATACAGTTTCAAGATAAGAAAATTATAAGTAAGATCGGCTCAGGGCTGAGGAATTAATAATAGTATATGTCATTAAACAGCTCAAAAAACTTCTGGTTTCAAACTGAGCTAATTAATGTTCGTTTTTTGTATTTTTTTGGTGGCATTCATCAACTTCAGCCCAGCGGAGAAAGACACAAGCGTAACAAACCCCTTGAGCACGACTGCATCTTTGATCCATCAACGAAAAAGCCTTTTAGGCCGGCCTTTGGGACTAAGGTTTGTTTTTTACCTTTGAACTTCAGACTTAGTAGAGTAGAGCATAGGGGATACCATGGAGTGAATACGAATTTTGTCGTAACTATAGGACTGGTCCCATACGCTTCTTACGCTCCAAATTTTTAAAAAACCATTACATTGATTACTTATATTTTTTTGTGAGTCTGGACTTTGACTTATCAGAATTATTTTCTTTTTATTTTAGACTTAGTAGAGTAGAGCATATGGGATACCATGGAGTGAATACGAATTTTGTCGTAACTATAGGACTGGTCCCATACGCTTCTTACGCTCCAAATTTTTAAAAAGCCATTACATTGATTACTTATATTTTTTTGTGAGTCTGGACTTGGACTATCAGAATTGTTTTCTGTGACTTTTTTATTTTCTGGTAGAAATATATTTTTGCTTTTAAGATTATTTTAACCTACTCCATTTTATTTCCTAAATTAANTTTTCTTTTTATTTTCTGGTAGAAATATATTTTTGCTTTTAAGATTATTTTAACCTACTCCATTTTATTTCCTAAATTAACCCAGTCTTCACTTCATACGGACGTACCTTTCATCCAAATTGAATATATTATTAATTTATAGTGGAAAATATTGCAGATCAAGCAGAAGGGATGTAAAATACCGGAAGCTACAGTCAAAATTATACAACTTTCTGGAGAGGCCACGCGGTCCTAATGCTGTCGTCTACCACATCGTTGTGTAAGTACCCACAAGACTAATTTTTCTTTACGACCTTTCATCTACTCGTAAATCGCTCTGAATCAAGCGTTCATTTTGATATACCGATTAAGGATACTTGAGAAATGACAGTAACAGGACTATTTACCTTGCGGGAGTTTGGTTCAAAAGCTACTATCTATTCTTAGGCGTAACCTTTATTAATTATTCAATGCAGGAAGGACCCCTGCAGCTCTATTCTTGATTAGGAAACATTGTCTCTTGTCTAAACCTGTGTGTTTTGTAGATTCAATTCATTTGTTTATATGTATATATATGAAGCCAATCGAAGTGCAGGTACGTACTATATTGGGATGTACAGAAACTCGGTTCCTGTGCCTGTATTGTATTTTGTATTAACTGCTAATCTGTGAGTCAAGCCCTGAATTCTCAACATTTATTCAGGCTGGAGAATTCCTTGGGGATTCTCTCCGACAGTCAGTCAGACAGTGTGAGCCTTTCCAATAAAACATACTTGGGACTCTAGAAGCCAGTCAGTAAGCCACAGAAAAATAAAATGTCCAATCCACAAACGTAACATGGGAAAGAATCCCTAGAGCAGATATAGCAATTCCCATTCTCCCAAACTCCTCATTTGCCTTTGTCTATTCTATTCCCTCGAACGCCATACGATCTTCGAGTGAGTTCAAATGTACAAAAACAAGGAGGAATGATTCGAATCTACTACTGTTAGCTAACGCGAAGTCTGACATTTCGGAATACAAATTGATTGACTTGACTTGACCCAACCACATTTCTACTATATTTATATTATACTATATTACTATATTTCATCTATATTTTTGTTATATTTATGGGGAATACGAACCATTGATACGGCTTTTAGGTTTTAAGTTTTTATATGTGTTTCATCTGGTCATTAGTTGTGCGATAGTACTTTAAAATATGACATTTATTCTTTATTAACCGCCCCATTCCAGCACAAACACTTCCTATCCTAGGTTAAGGAGTATTCGCTACTGAGTATGCTCCAAGGTCATAAGTTAAAAATTATCTATTTAGAGTTTGAAATATTGGAATAATTCATCGAAGCGTGTCACATGAAAATTAGAACTTTGCAATTTTTGCCATTGAACCAGAAAATTTTGTGATGGGAATTCACGTTAAAATCATTTCTCACAATCTCTTTACAAATAACTCACTGCTATGCTCAAAATTGGAATGAAATGACTTGGTTATTACCATTAAAATTATTATTTTTCAAATAAATGAAATATAAGGAGATGCGTCAGTTTGCTCCAGTTTTTGAAAGAAACATCTTTGATCCAATTTATACTTCGCCCACCATAACATCTGCTCGAGAAATGTTTTCCTCTTTCTGCTACTGCGAGTGACTCAGTCAGACATATTTTTTATAATTGGAATTATCACAAGGAAAGTCTCGACCCGCATTGCAGAGTAGAAGTTTCTTCTATATGTGATACAAAATAATTTCTTTTTGTATAAATTATGCATGAAAAACTTCTTCCAGTGGTTGGAAAAACTGGAGGATGGATGCAACTTATAAAACTTTCGATATGCTTTGCATGACTTTCAGCGTCAGACATTTGAAGTTGAACGTTGAACTAGAAAATATTAACATTGGGGCAAAGAAACGCTATTCCTCACAGCAGTGTCTCATTTGTTAGCCATTTGCTTCAATTCTTCATAGCTTCCGAAGCAAGAGGCGACCGGATTTGTTTCGGTTATGCTCAGAAACACAGGGACTGTGTCTGGGTTAAATATTATCGCGATGCTTTAAATAGAACCAATAACCTAAGAGTGGAGGTGTGGAGGAGTATGTACTGTACTGTACATTTTTTTCATTTTTCTATTGACGTAGGAAACAATGCTAGAATTCATGCTAAAAGCTAAATGGCTGATATCCAAGGTTCTTGTGTCTCGTTTAGTGATTGTCTTAACACTGATTATTTTTACAACAAAAAAAGAACAGATGAAGCTAAAGGAAGGATTATTTCATACTCAAAACTACAACAACACTAAATGAACTATTCTTCAGGCATTTTTCCAATTTAAAAGTCATAAATGAGCTTCCAAATTCTCCTTCGTAGAAATCTACACGCTGCAGATAGACTTAAATTTCTAGCTATACCAAATTCTGCCAAATTTAGTGCAGACTTTAGGTGATTTTGCATTTAAAAGCGCCTTATCGGAACACTCAATTATAATCAGAGAGTTTGCCCTCAAACGTTAAACCGATTTGTTTAAGTTGGCCACAGAAAACTTGAATAATTGGGTGGGAGAGTGCCAAATAATCCGGAGGGTAAGGAAAGTTTCATCTGTCGTTTTCACTCAAACTTACTTAAAAGTGAGATCTCAAACAAACCAAGTTCATCCATCACGGACGTTCCGCCCATCAGAATGCATGAAAGCTCCAGAAAACTAAAGAATGAAAGAAGTGTTAATTCAGAGAACAAAAAAGGTTGAAGACTTGGATTAACTCTTCACGTCTCAACCCAATCTTCATACGTCCGGTTTGGGCTGAAGCTTAAGGAAATTTAATCCAATCTCTTCACCTTAGAATTTCAGGTCTAATACGTACTCTTCATTTTCTTCCCAAAACTCAAAACAGCAATTCATGCCGCTTAACCAAGACATTTATTCTTAACTTGTACCACCTCGTTCAAAAATTTAGTTTTCTGAAAATATCAATGCTAAGACATGAAAAGGTGACAATCGTTGGACTTTTCCATCATCAGCTGTAGTGATCCCTTCTGGCGACGGCTTCGAACACATATCTTTTATTTTATTTCGGAAGTAGAAAGCCAAGTCGCTGGCGGAATTGCCAAAGCCAAAGCCTCTGCCAGTTGTGGGTGATACGATACCAATTTCATTAATTAAGTTTCTAACCAATAGAACCTACATTGGGTATTTTTCTCATTTATCTCCCCCGTTATTGCCAAAGCTAGTCCTGGAACGAAGAACCTGCTAGCCCGAGCCGAGTGTACGTATACGTATACGTACGACTGAAGTATCGTGCCTTACTAGTATTAAATGAAAGCCTGTGCTGTGAGCTGAGTATCAAAATACAATTAGAGCGTCTCATGGTTGGAGTCATTCCAGGAATCCATAGTAGTGTCACAAACACCAGAGTCCGACTATGTCATTCACGCAGTTTTTTTTCTGAAGGCTAACGTGCAGCACGACTGCACAATTTCAATCAATTTGCTTGATTATTTTCGGAGCATCAACGTCAAGACCCAGGATAAAGTGGGCACAATATGGTTGGGTAGGGCTTCTTTGTGCTAATGAAGTTATTTAGATACATCTATTTTTTTCGTCCGCCACAATGTGTAGAGTGCACTAGCCTGGAAAATACGAGACGACCAGAACTAGAACATAACAGAACTGACTCTCGCATTCCATCTTAGTTTACACGGGTTAGCGTCACGTCAGGGGAAGTTCATCTTATCTTCTCGAAACAAAAAGTATGTGAGTCGATATCATCCTATTCAGAATAGTCTGGTTACCAATGAAGATTTTTAAACCTATCTTTTCTCTACTTTCTCTTAAATTATATAATACAATATTGTATATAAAAAAAATTTATAAGCAATTTCCCTAAGAAATTTCAGTATGAACTAAGAATGTGTGAAACAAAGACTTGTTTTCGAAATAAAACTATGAATTACAGTTTAGTTAGCGAATCTAATACCACTTGTATGTATCTTGGAATTATATTCGGACTTTAACATATAACAAACGCCGAGTGCTGTGGCTTGATTTTTTAACATTTATTTTATTTCCCTTGGCCATTATCCCTTTTCTATGGCTGAAACGATTGCCTGACACTGTCAATATTCTCTAGCTACTAGGACTCCCATTTAAGTAGCTCTAATGTTTCTTCCATAGACCACATTTCCGCCTTGCACTTTCGTAGTTTTTCTAACTGTAATTGTTTTACCCCCTCAATAGGCTTCAGGATACGAAGGCTAACTTTGAATCACAGACGCCGACTGTTTCATGAGTCATATCATAAGGTTCTAAGTAGTTTGCTTCGAAACAGACTTCTGCGTTTGTATCTCTCGTAAGAGAAAAGAGAAATTGCTTCCTCTTACTTAAAGTGAAGCTCAATAGTTCATTGAGTCTCTGTCGGATGTTTTAAAACAAATCTCATATCAATATCAAAATTTTTGGCAAATCGACACGTACTACTACTTGCATTGGAACTCGTTTTCTTTTTCGTGAAAACTCAGTTTAAAAGTATATTTTTACGAGTATATCTTTCCAACTTTGAGAATGACTTGGTGGCTATTGGTCAAGTTTATGTGGATTTATTCGCACACCATCACACTACACTATTGACATTACAACTATACAAGATCCATTCAGTCAATAAACTTTCTTGGATTTGTTTCCAACTTCTAGTTTTCTCCAACTCATAACAACACTTCATGTCAGTTGCCTTTCCTTTCTTTCTCCACTCAAGTCGAGTAGAACATGAGTGCAAGGCAAGGCGCAAGGGGTTGCGTTGCCTGGTGCATTATTGAGGGAAAGGGAACCGGAATTCTCAGAGCAAATATCTCAAACTCAATTTCACATTTCCTCAATCTCTGTTTTATGACCTTAGATGAATGTTTTTCTCTCTCGAAAATTCATGAGTCCTGACTTGGGAACTATGATGTTGGAAATTAAATGCAGTATAGCCATCACATGGCAATTCTTCTCTATGCGACCATTCGTCTGTTCAATAACAACGGGAATATAGAGATAGTGCTCCGTTGCTGTGAATGAAATAAATTTGGCTTCACTTTGGAAAGTTTTGTGTGTATTTGTGCTCAGGTGAGGAATACTCACTCACCTACCGTACAAAAAAAGTATTGGTAAAAAGAAGGAAGTAGTGAACTGGAGAAATCAGACTGAAATAATGGGTTTCCCTTGGGATTTAATCTTCGTCCAGCTGAAATTAGATTTTCTGGTTTGGAAGCTCCGGGTCAATATTTTGTTCATGTTAAAAAAATACCTCCTTTGTTTTATTTTCATAGCTTTGGAAAATATCGGCTTTAGGGTATCGTCAGAATCAATAAAAATGGGGAACGAAAAATTTTTTTTCAGTATTTTATGAGCAGTGCAACATTGCTGTATCATAATCACGGTTAATCGTGGTCCATTAATGAAAAATGTAGTCACAATTAGCATTGCAATTATGCAATATCATTCAAGTGCGTCATTTTTACCCTTTAGCCAATTAAGGTGCAATTTGTGAAATTAAGGGGCATGGTATAGTAAAAATCTAAAATAATACAGCTCATTGCTTTCATCTTCTCAATAATTACGGTAATGTATTACTAGCACTGTAATTCTGGATCATACTCCTTTACTGATTTATATAAAAACAAAGAGAACGAAACTCCAATGTAGGTCATTATAATTTTGCACAGTTCCCTTGTTCTTGTTAAATCCGAATCCTGAAAATTTTATTGAATCTTAGTGCGAACCCCTGAGGCTAAATTTAAATTGATTCTGCCTCTGCATGCCTAATTAAACAAAACATGAAATTACAAGTGATGAATAAAAGAAACCTACTCCTAGCAAACAAAGACAAACAGTGGACACAAAAGTGAAGGTAATATGGATGAACCTTTTATATGGATAATGTAATCTCTTGATGCGTTGAGTCTGAGTCGTCCTTTCTCTTTTTACTTTTCTTAGAATTTTCGCTTCTGATTGTGCTTCACAGAAAGTCTAGAAGGTGAAAGCAAGGTTTGAGAATTGAGTAATGTATTTCTTTAGAACTCAATATGTTAGTTTTTTGTCACAGAATTCTGAGCACATGGAGTGTGAGTGTGAAGAAGCCCTGCGTCCTGCTTACTTTGTGCTCGCTGTTTTATTGTTCCAAAATGTCATGAAAAATATTAAGTCTACCGTAGAATTCTTTCTTTTCACTCTATTTTCCTCGATGCGCTGTCAAGCGTTTCTTTTTTAGAAGAAGAATGATGAGTCGAGGGAATAATCTAATGCATACCTCCTTGGCTGTATTTGCTGATGTGCTGTGAAGGTATTTCTTTGGAAAACTGAATTTGTCATAAAGTGAATTACTCCTTTTGGGTTTCATTCAACACACTGTCTCTTCCGCGTATTCACCTCTTTTTGCTACTGCTGCAATTTATTTTCTGTCTCTTTCTGTGTTGGTATAGATTGAAAATCTCCGACTACTGTAGTACTACTTGAAGTAAGTCAAATGTATGTAAAAAAGTAAAAATCTACTGAGCTCAAGTGTTATAAGGAACGTGAAACGATTCAGACGATAGAAATTAGATGTGGTTTTTTGTAAAGAAAGAATGACGACGTGGATCACCTTACAACCTTTTCATTCACCGTCGTCGTACGTGAGTGACGTCATGATATTAGTTTACACGACGTTTAAATGGAGCGCGTTTTGTCTCACAGTTTGTGGTCCATTTTGTATTGACTAGAATTTGCTACGTTGCGTTGGGTATGGGCCTGACCTGACTGTATGGAACACGAACAGATATTATTAGATTGCGTTTTCCTTTCGTCTCCAAGTTGTACGAAGAAATGAAACGGAACAAAATGGTCCGCCTTTAGTAAACGTGAAGAGAAAATAATAAACAGCAGATGTTTTTACTCGTTATATTTCTCCCACAGGAGTTGAACACCTTAACTATGTATGAGACAAGTCAAGCTAAGGAAATGCGTAAACGGTTCAGTTCAGCCACAACAAGGGTGAACTCAGAAAATACTAAAACCAGAAGGAATGGAGCATCAAATTATTTATAAATGAATTGCTGAGAGGGCAAGGTGCATGCATACCTGACGTTTAGGAAATCTCAATCAGAAAATCAGCGGGAACTCTGGCGGAACCAAATGCAAAAGGGGATTGTTCCCGTCCCAGAAAATGAGTTTTATTCAGAGTTACTGAATTTAGATTGTGCCATCTTGTTTTTATGACAAGGAGCACGTGATTGTGTGCATTTCTGGCGATTAATTCTGTAGTAGGGATTTTCTCATATTTTTCTTGTGCGATTATAACTAGCAGGTAGCAGCATCACAAATTTAGTATTCGTGCTACTTAAAGGCCGAATATTTGCCGTGGAACATGTTAAGTCTGGAAAAGGAATGTTTTATTTAATAGCTGGATTTGCGAGCTCTTGCCGACTATATGGGGATCGGGAAATGCACTTATTCATTCATACTTTGAGCTAAATGTACACAAGATATGCTCATTCGATTAAATTGTTTCATTTGCCGTTATGTTGAAAATTGCATGCGACATAAATTACCGAGTCGGAATTCCTGTCTACTGGCTCCAGCATAAAATAGATTCTTTTTTCGGATATACTGTTTCTTCAACACATTAGTAAACTTCTAGCACACTATCCTGTTTGATTTGATGATCCTACTGATCATCTAGTTTACTTTGCTCACTTACAAGACTGCTGTCGTCGCCTTTCGGATGCAGCCATCATTTTTAGTATAATATTATATACTGCTATACCAAAACTGGATATACACATTTTCTGAAAACTTTTTATAATTAATTAGAAGGTCCTCTCCAACTCCAACCATAAGATTCCGGGAATGCGAAACCAACTTGAAATTGTTAAAAGGTTGAGAGTGTTAATTATCTGAGTTTTATGTGTTTGACAGTTTTTTAACGAGATCATTAATCTTGATATATTCGAACTGAATGCTCGATTTTGACCTTCCGATGTACTTTGGATCTTTGATCGAATCAAGTTGGAAAGTCCAGCTTTGATGGCCTTGACGTTATTTTAACGACCGAATGATCCCATATAATGAAGCACTCGTCTAATCCTCTTCCAGCCATGTTTTGTGGCTTTTAATTAAATTACGTTTTCTCTGTGACCAAATACCACATCCTAGTCTGTCCCCGTGTGACACTAGACATGACATTTTTACTGTCAGACTTTTGCCTTTACAGGTGAGAGTGAGACCAATCCAATTTCCTTATGTCACTAAGCCCTGGAAAAGTGTAATTGATTAAAGAGAAAAGGGGAATTTCTAAATGTTGTTTTATGGTAGATTTAGCTTTAAACCTGGTTTTACACGCCTACATCCCACGAAGTCAAGCATCGTGCATCCAAAATGTGTCTTTCTTCTTTCCTGCTCAGGGAAAAACTGTCGTTAACTCCCTGTAAATAATAAAAGAGGATTTCCCTCATGCATGCACAGACAAAATGTGAGTGAGGATTTTCTCTGCATAAAATATAGCTCGGAGGAGGTTGAACTGAACTTCTCAGCGTGAATAAAATGGGAACGGTCTGAACTCAAAGATCGGGTTATGACAGTTTGGATGAGAAAGTAGAGGTGCATTCATTTTACACTCTGAAGGCATTAAGGTTGCATTTTAGAGCCTGGGTGAAATAATTCAATACGTATATCGGGCTAAGGCATCTTAGTATCAACAGACACAAAATTGGCTTTCATTTAACAAATTTAGTTAAGTATACAATGAGATTTTTCGGTTTACATCTGATGCATTAGTAGGCTGTGGTAGTTCGGTCAAAAAAAATAACATCCTGAAGATTCCATACATCCAGACGTAGGGTCTGTTTTGATATTTAGGTCAAGTAGAGTAAAATGGACAGTTCACGTCACCTATCAACCAATTCAAGGACGAATACTATTAAATTCTCTTTGTAGAAAAACTGACTTGAATTGGTAAGCGAAGATAATTACTTGGAACGTACGGACCAAACAATTTTGTGTCGTTTTATTTCTGCGAACAAATTGGAATCTAGAAGTTAATAATAATTCAATACGTATATCGGGCTAAGGCATCTTAGTATCAACAGACACAAAATTGGCTTTCATTTAACAAATTTAGTTAAGTACACAATGAGGTTTTTTGGTTTACATCTGATGTATTAGTAGGCTGTGGTAGTTCGGTCGAAAAAATAACATCCTGAAGATTCCATACATCCAGACGTAGGGTCTGTTTTGATATTTAGGTCAAGTAGAGTAAAATGGACGGTTCACGTCACCTATCAACCAATTCAAGGACGAATACTATTAAATTCCCTTTGTAGAAAAACTGACTTGAATTAGTAAGCGAAGAGAATTACTCGGAACGTACGGACCAAACAATTTTGTGTCGTTTTATTTCTGCGAACAAATTGGAATCTAGAAGTTAAACAAGTCGCGAGCTATGCTCATTTCAATTTGCTTAAGCCTACAAGATAGAAGCCGGGTATTCTGGGTCTGGCTTGATCTCGCAATTAACAGAGCTAGGAGGCTAGAATTCTTTTGTTCTCTGAAAATTGCACCTGACTTACTAGGTCGGGTCTCTGAATTAAGTTAAGTAAGTCTGGCTTAATGACGCACAGGCTTGCTCGCCTGATCGACGGAATGGATAAAAGCGTGCCATGTGCTTTGAATTTTTACAGAAGGCAGCAGAATTAGAACGTTCCTAGATCAACTACATCAAGTGTAATTACGTTAACACAATGCCTAGGAACTCACGAGCGTATTCTTAGTAAAATGTGAATTTGCTGGAGACAAAAAATATTATAGTTTTTGGAATTGTCGATATTATTGATTGGCACGTTCTACACACTATTCTTTGCCACTACATTCATTTCGTTTCGTTGGGAGGCATTTCGAAGTCTTAAGATAAATTAAATATTTTGAGAATTCAGAAACGCCTAAGAGAAATCGTACATTGGTTTACTCACTTTGGCAGATCGGTTTCCTCTACTGTCCATTATTTATGAGGGGAAAATATGAGATGGTTTTAGAACGATGGCTGGGATCGGTTTCACATCTTCGACTTTCTTGGCTTTCACTGGCCCAGACATGTGGTTATGTATTTACTTATACGAACAATATTGGAGAAAAATGAAACCGTAGAGAGTTGGCTCGTGGTCTACCACTACCTCATAGTGCAGTAAAGGTTCAAGAAGAAGTGAGTGAGGTCTAATCATGAAAGTGAAAGTCGGGACGGCGAGGTGCCATGCCATGACTTGAGTATGCC
>WJEZ01000950.1:0-21219 GCA_009869925.1 Thalassaphorura encarpata | reverse complement strand
TTTTTTTTTGTTATTTGTTTATTAATTAAAGGTTTAATTTTTGTTTTAATTAATGGAGATGGTTTAAGCCCCTACGAGCCCAGCCCCTTTGCCCGCCCGAACCAAAACCAATCTACCCCTCTGCTTGCTTAATAATTGTGATTATTATTATTAATTAATTAATTAATTATGGTTAATAGCTATTATATTATTATTGGAAATGATGATGATGAAAAATGATGATGTGTTATATGATTATGTGCACGTATAATGATACATGGAAAAACGTCGTCGTAACATATAAATGATCTACCTACCTACTATATTAAATACATACCTACAAAAAATGTCTTTTCAAGTTTACCTCTGCGTATGGAAATAAAAAGTACGTATACACGCCAAAGGTGTATAATTACACAAAGCTTATATTTCCTCGTCTTGTTTTCCCTGGCTTTATTTCATATCAAATTCATCCAAGTAAAATTTTATTCACTAAAGCATAAATTTTTTATGTTACTCTCTAAATCCCGGCTCAAGTTTTAAAATGTTAAGTACCGAAGACCAAGAATTGAACCTTTAGCATTGCCATTTGAAAAGAGAAAGGAGAAAGCAAAAAGACATCTGGTTTCTTCATAAAAATTTTAACAGGCATCGTTTATTGTAGTTTTTATTAACCCAGGACGGGACCTGGGACGATTTCACGATTTGACGATTTTCTCCTTGGAGCAGAGCAAAGCAATCACTTTGGAATGAAATGAAATGAAGTGAAGGATGAGAAGAGAAGTTTATTAACAATTTGCTCCAAGAGAAAGCAAAAGGAATGAACTAATTTACTCACTCCCTCGTGCGTGTTCAAATTGTGAGGTTTCTCCTTGAAAGGATCGTCAAAACTCCAAACTGCTTTTTGATCCTTTTCTCAGGCCCAAGTTCGTAAAATCTGTAAAATGTTCAATAAATCCTCTAATGGTTCCTGCATGTGAGCATGCAAGCAACTACAGAGATTTTTATTAGTAAAATAAAATAACGTCCTAAACTCTTAAATCTCCATTTCCTAAGGAAACAAGAGGTTTTACTAGTTGTTACGACTCTCCTTTTTCCAGACATTAAACGAGTCCTTACGAGTATTAAAAAACTAATATAAAAAACAAAGCAAAAAGGATTTTCTGCCTCAAGCGAACATTTCTCCTCGCAGCCAGTGGCAAGTCTTCAATATATAAAATTCGGAATGAACCAAATTCGTATTTAATTTGACTAACGGGTTAGTTTTAGGCTTGACCCATTTTTATTTTAATAGACTAACTATATACCTCGATCATTTTGCTATTTTGGCATACTGTAGATTTTCCATCGACTTTTGACCGCCGACGTAGTCATTCGATTCCTATACAAATGTGCCAAAAAATTCTTGGCAGTTTTGAATTTAAAGTACGACCACATGTGCCAAGCCAAAAAATGACAGAAAAAATTAATTGAATACAACTTCCTGTCCAGGTGTCGATGTCGAAGGAGAGTTTTTTTGTTTTCCATACGCCTACAAAGATTTGAATAATTTTTTAGCATTCGTTCACTAAATTAGAATACCGTATTCTACCTATTAGAAGTACATTTCGAAATTAAGTTTTTTTTAAAGAAATTTTGAGTTTAGCTCGCATTAGCTCCTAAAAGTATAATGGCTAATTCCCCTGACCTCAAAATCTAAAGTTATAGAATTTGCTAAAACATCCAGATATGGCAAACCAAGTGAGCAATTCAAAGTAGCCAGTAACCCAAGTGATCAACTGGAGAAATAATGAAAAAGAACATAAGAAGTCGTGACGGGTCATGGCTGTGAAAGCGATCCGGAATTACTCAAAATAATATTGACGATATAATGCCGATGAGGAAGTAGACTTTCATAATATTGAAGATATTGATTTAGAAAGTGATGAGGAAAATTAGTAATTTGTTTATATTTTGGTGTCAAATTCTTTAAAGTTGACTTCGAAACAATAGAAGTACACTACGAAATTGAAGTACATGTACTAGTATTTTGCACTTATCTTGCCATTTTTTAACAATCGAAACAATAGAAGTATTGCACTTCTATTCCGTAGAATACGGTAAATCCAGAATTTTTTGCCATGTTAGCTATCAGTAAGAGAAAGCAACCACAGCCGCCCTAAGTATTTTTCTACTTAGACTTGATTTGAGGCGACAGGAAATGAACGATCAGGTACAAATATGACAGGAAATTGAACGTTCTCCTACATTATTACCATTACCAAATAACTTAATCATAGCCAGTGTTTCTGATGATAATTCTGATAATTACAACGAAAGTAGTCCGTCTCGTCTCGTCCCTTTCATTTTGTTCATTAAATTCAACATATGCTATTGCTATTTGATCTAATTTTCTTATTTAAATGGGCTAAATATCTGAAAAATACTGAATCATTTTTGAATAGCGAATCCGATTGTAAATTGTTTTGTTTCCGGCGAACATTTTTCTGATCTGAACTAGCAATATAATCTGTAATAATCAAATCAATTCCTCTTTTCTCATCAACTTTCTCTAATGAAAATGAATGCCAGCTTTCACTTTGGACCCAAAATCGGAAACGCTTGTGGTTTTTTGTCGCAGCTCAATAGTTCATTTTGTACTTATTCAATAAATTCGTGAGAATTGTTCAAATATAATCATGCATGGCTATTTATTTCTAGAGCTTTGAGATTAACGTAATTTGTGACGTAAATACATCTAATAGAAATTACATGATCGTAATGCTAAAGAATTGATTCTTGATGAACTGGACTACGCCTCATGTCCTTCAGCTGAAGGATTTTCTTAATGCTCATGTTTGTTGAGTCTGTTTTTGATAGCACATGCGGTTACTTGTTTAGCAAATCAGAACTAAGACTAAGCCAAGTCAGGCGTGAAAACATCTTGTATTTTAGTCTTGCTATTTCTTTAGTCAAATCTCAACCCTTGCCCGACTTCTCACACCATTTGTCCTATAGATTCGTTAGTATTGGTCAAAATATTAACAGACCAAATTTATCATCATGTCGTCTGAGGAAAACGTAAAAGGAAATCAAGAATTATGGAAAGAATTTCAAAAGGAAATTCAAGAGGTGAGACCATCCACTAGTTCAACTTCAACAACCGATGCCAATGGGACTGACATTTTGGAAAATGTCAAGAAAAATATCAATTCCATGATTTGGGATTGGGGTAAGCCAGCAGACAAACAATTGGTTGACAAAATGCTCAATATTTTTTGCATTCCTTCCAATATTAATTTAAAATAGAGGCTATAGCTGCACTCGATGCAGAAGCAGAAACTGCAAACACAATGGAGTCACAAACTTTGAACCAATATGGAGGAAATTGGTTCAAGAAGAAATTGGAAGACTTGAGGCGTCAATTAAAAATTCCAAGTAAAAGCATTCCAGTTCCTCCATTTTTAAAAATTCCCAAGAAAGTCAAACCCTCAGAAATTAAAGTAAAATCTTTAGAAATTAAGGTCAATTCCTTAAAAATTGAGGCTAAGCCGGTGTACCAATGTCATATATGCGATAAGAAATTGACCCGAAGGTATGGTCTGAATAGACACATGCTAATACATACGCAGATCAGAGCATTTGAGTGCAAGGATTGTGGCAAAAAATTTGGGCAAAAAGGTAATTTCTTTTTATTTTTCTTAAAAATTGAGGCTAAGCCGGTGTACCAATGTCATATATGCGATAAAAAATTGACCCGAAGGTATGGTCTGAATAGACACATGCTAATACATTCGCAGATCAGAGCATTTGAGTGCAAGGATTGTGGCAAAAAATTTGGGCAAAAAGGTAGTTTTCTTTTTATTTTATAAACTGTTCAAGTCATTGTAATGTACACAAAATTAAAATTGGTTTTATTTCTAGATAATTATGAAACTCATTTGAAGTTGCATACAGGAGTAAAACCATTTGAATGCCAATTTTGCGATAAAAAGTTTGCTAGATTGGGCGAGTTTATAAAAATTTATATGAATTCTTTCTGGTTTATTTATTAATAATTTAGTTTTTATACTTAGCAACTTTGGGCGAACATTTGAAAATTCACTACAACGTTCGACCACATCAATGTCGTTTTTGCTTGAAGCGATTCTGTCAGAAAGGTAAATTTTCATTGAAAAATTCTACTAAGCCCAAATTCTAGTCCTAAGGATAATTTTAAAATAATTATTACAATTCTATATCACATAGCACATTTGAATTCGCATGCTAGGCGTCATACGGAGGACATACCCGTTCTTTGTAAATACTGTGGGGAAATCATCAAAAAATGTAAGAATTTTTTATTATTTTTTACTATGATGTTATCTAAATTTCCAAAAATTTTCAGACAACTTGGAAAGACACGAGGAGATCCATCAGGACAAGAGGTCCTATTACAAGTGCCCCGTATGTCCTTTAATGTACAAAACTCTCAGTGGATTTGACAATCATTACAAAAACAAACACACAGGTTCAAATCTAACCGTATTAGAATAGAAATATGAAAGAAAACTTGTTGCAAATTAAAAACAAAATACCAAATATACTTAAAATTACAATTTACCCTGATACTCATTTGTGTGGCTATGATTGTATTTCTCCTTCTGATTTTAATTCTCAAAACTTCTAATGCATACAATTCAGGAATAAAATTCTAAAATACGTAATTCATTGTGTATTTGATTGTCGTTGAATTTATGAGGAACAGAACTCATGTTTGTCAAATGGGATTGACTTTCCAATCAATTCAATTTAATTTCTCTCCTGAATTCCCAATACGATGTCAAAAATTTACACAAGAGTTTTAGTCGCATGTCGCATGTCGCATGCTTAGAAACACGATTCGCTTTCCCTCAGAGAATATGACAAACTAGTAATCTACTTGCATTACAATGATTAGATTGCACTTTGTTTTCATTTCTCAAATTGTTTAGCCAAGTAAATTAAAACCAAATGCTTGGATTGAATTTAAGGTAGGACTAACGAACATTGGTTTCTCTAATGTGCTATTGCCAACTGCCGTGGAAGTATTTTGTCTGTGTGGTCAAGACTGTGAGGAAACAAAAGTTTTGCTCACACTCATATTTGCAATCACAATCGTGAAAAGTAATTAAAATGGGAAAACAGGACATGAATCTGGTGAATTCCATGTGGAGTAAAGCTAATCATGAAATTGTTTTGAATCATTGGAGAATTCTCTGTAAAACTATACATGTCATTGTCATGCTCATTTCAAATGTAACGCGAACGTGAATAATAAACTCTTTTCAATCTCCTCATATGTTGTTATTATAGATGGCCAATTCTCAAGGGGAAATCTGACACTGCTCTTCTGTGTACTTCTCTTCCTTGCAATTACAATTATTTCTGATTAATCTGACTATAGTCCAGTTCAATGCAAAACAATGAGCACGAAAATGATGAAATTAAAACGAATTTACCTCCAAATAGAATAAAATTTATTCGCTTCGCTAACTCGTTCTAGAATATTTAGCGTACACATAAAAATAATAGTTAATTTGAGTTACACACATACATATATATTTTATACTCTCGTTAAAATAAATTATTTTTCTCGTCTTGACCAATATTCTGTTAAAATTTTTAATTTATTCCTCCGGATTGGAATTTTCCTCAGATTCTGTGTATGATTCTCGGAAGAGATTTGCCAGAGCGGCAATGTCACTCGATTGAAGTTGTTCCTCGCTTCCTTCTTCCATTGCAGGGCCAAAATATTCAGTCTTGTATTTAAAAGAAAATATTAGTTCATAGCTATATAATATAATTTGTAAAATAAATTCACCTGTATATCATCTCCATGCTCATCAGCATTAACAATTTGTCCTTTTTCATTTTTTGTTGACTGTGGATCTGAATTTGTTCTCATTATTTTAGCACCTGCATTTCGGACGAGTTGCTTTAATTTTTGTGAAATTGTTTCTGCACTTGCACTCGTCACAATTGTTGTCGATTCATTTTGATTTCCATCTTTAGCCCCATTGACATTTGCTATTCTTTCTTCATTCTCTGACTGAGGCTGTTGTTGAGTTAACTTCATTTTAATAAAATCTCTGAAGGCTCCTGGATTGGCCACGTAGGCATGGAAAGTTCCTGGTTCCATGGATCGAAGTCCTTGGAGGCAATTATACACGCAATAGGATCCAAGACCAACGGCAATCAAAACTCCAGTTGTTACAGCTATTANAAACTCCAGTTGTTACAGCTATTAAAAATAATTTCACGTTCTTAATTTAGCCGCAAAATCATTTTGGCTAGCAAATTTTACCTGAATACTGAATCACGGAAATGATTCTAGTTTTCAAATCTGTGCTTTGTTTATGTAGGCCAAGAATTTCAAATAAAGGCAAAGATAGGAATGAAGTTTGTGGAAATTGTGGCTGTGGTTGCACAGGAATTCCAATTTCAGCCTCCGGCTCAAGTGCTCCACCCAAAAAGCTCAAAATCTAAAAATCAAAATCAAAATTTAGATAGAATATATTGCACAATATGCAAATTCATTGAGTTACTTACCTCAGCATTAAAAGTAAATGAAAAAACTGGGGCTGGTGTGTCGGAAGAACCCATCACAATAATTTTCTTGTATTATTCTAATTTCCCATTCTTTCTTGACTAATTTTTTTAAATTTGAAACCTTGAAGTAATATGATGAAAAAGTAAACGAGAAGATAAGAAAACTGAATCGGATCCGAGGCCCGAAGGATTTCCCCCTTAAGCTGACGCTCTACGCAACTTGCAACTACGACGAAAGACCGAACCGAAAATCGATTGTATAAGAATAGACGAAACATATGAATCCAATGCATGAAGAAAAAAACTTTCATTCACTAGCAACACTCGACTATTTTAGAACGATACAAATGATATATATAGTAGGTCTAGGCCTGGGCTAGGCGATTCTATTTTCTCAATGAAGAAAAGTGAATGAAAAATATAAGCTGCGTGTAATGGCGATAATATATTTTTAATCATGGTCATGGTCAGCTACATAAGAAAATTAATAAAAAATCGTGCAGATTTATAATTTTATATGTAAAATTTGAAAACAAGGGAATTGTGTTCAATTTTTCTTAACCGACGAAGGAAGGAGTAGAACAGACGCCTGAGCAGCATTTTTTATTTCCGGCACAGTCATTGTCATATCTGCATCTTGGTCTTGGGGTCGTATAAGGTGTAGTCGGTCGGTTTCCGCCCTGTTGACCTCTTGACCCTAAAATAACATTGCATGTTTTAGAATCCAATTACCAAATTCGTAGAAAAACTAAAACTTTACCGAAATTATTTTGATTATTGTCCCCAAAGCCACCGCCGCCATTGGGCCTGTAGCAACTTCCTGGTTTTTGACGATTATTTCCTAAATGTCAAATAAAAATTTTATTAATTTTATTTTTTTTAAAAAAATTTGGGGCAAAATTCAGAACCACCACCACAAGCCAAAACAGCAAAGGACAAAGACAAGACAAGTACGTGTGTACAAGTGTACCTCCATATCCTGGCCAAGGCCAGTAAGAACCCGAACCCGGGAAGGGAAAGAATAGTCGTGCTCCTTGACCTTGGCCTTGGCCATGACCTTGACCTCCTATGCTGTAAGGCTGTCTTTGTGGATCTGGATAATTTGAATTTGGATTTGAATTTGTGTAGTAGCCCTCACCTTGAGCGTGACGCTTTTGAATCTCGTGTTCATCCTGAAAATTTTGAGCAAGGGCCACTGCAAGGGCACATGCCAAAAATACAAGGCTCAATCTCAACTTGTTCATCTGTAATAATTACAAGAAAATTAGTAATTAATTAGTAATGTCTCAAAAATTCTCAAGTTATTTGGTCTTACCTTCAAATTTTTGAATATATTTTAAAGTTCTGGGCGTTATATTTTATTTTACTGGATAAATTCTCCTGAGCAGTTCTCAAGACTTAATGACAAAGGTTGGGTCATCGCTGGTCTAATTTATACTTGCCCAAAAAGTAAATATACATGGAGAACAAAAAAATGGTCATTCATTTCCATTGCTCATTCACCTTGGACTGGACCTCTTTAGCTTAGCATTAAAAATTGGACAACGACAACATGGGCATTTCTGTTGTTGATTCAAAAATTCACAGAAATCTCCAGTCCATTCCAGGCAGGCACAGCGAGCCAAGGCGTAAATATTACAAGAGTGAAGATTTAGTTGACTCAAGAGTCAAACCATGAGTAATATTTACATATGAATTTGCACCATGCCGTGGAAAATTGCAAAGTGTGATCTTTGGATGTCATTCATTCCATCATTTCGTCTTTATTTGCAAAATGAGTGGTACATGTGCATTACGTAGTACCAGGGATATTTCCTTCATTTACATTTGCTAATGCGTCAGACTACTCATCAAGCTTGGTTGTACATGGGCAAATAAACTAAACGATTACGCAATGAGAACACAAGAATATCTTTATATATTTAACATGTACAAAAATTCCAGGATTTATTTGCACAAGTCCTTTAACGTGATTCTTATTCTAATGAAAAAATATAAATATAAATGTCTTTTTATTCTTGGATATCAATTTTAAGAATTCATACGATTGATTTCATTCGGATGGGGATTTCCTTAATGAAATGACTCTATAATTATTTATTTATTGATATTCCTACAACCGGGACTTGTGTAATATTAATTAACTAACACATGATAATACTACTATTTGTAATTTGCATTGTAGTACTACCATGTAAATTTTGGACCATGGCTACTATTGGTCTACTATTTGTAATTAAATAGCGGGACGAGTGACTCCTTTCTAATGCGCATCTAAAGGTTTAGACGTAAGTTAAGGCTACGCCTAATTGAACATTAAAGTGAGGCAAGCCCTTTGGTTAGACGGGTATAAAGAAAAGGCATCCGAAATGAACAAATGCCATGCAAAATAGTATAAATTGCAACATTTATCAAAGTGTACTAAAATTAATACTCAAAACAATAGTGAATTTAGAATCTCTGCCCTCTTTAACACAATTTTTTTATTCTGTACAATGGTAATATGTACTACTTCCTTGCTGAAAAAAATGAGACGAACCAATAAAATATCATTCCGTAAATGACCTAATATTGAAGCTCAGGTTTCTAATAAAACTCTACCCTTCTAATCCTGGCTTCCATTCCAGGCTTTTATTCGGACCTGGCTTGTAATAAACATCTCTAAAATTTGTGAGACAAAAAACAGAAGCAATGGTCAAATCAGGAATTAATAGCATTTCCTGTGTTATCATTACAATGATTCTGATTTTTCCCAGTCGTGTTATTTGTGTCGTTTTTTATTTTCAAAATCGGGAACTACATCCGGTTACAATTAGTTCTGACTTCAATTAGGTCATTTACTTCCTTTCAACGGAATTTTATATTGTTAAAAAATGTTTCTTTAACTTCAAATTCTGCCATTGTATTAGAATATTAGTGCAAATAATTTATTCGACATCAATAATTTATTTTGCTCATGATTTGTCGTTTGATGATTTAAATCACATGTAGAGCTCATGTGTCACTAGAATACTCAGTAGCTAATAAAATTAGCTATTAAATTGATTAATGAACGTCACTAAATTAGGTCGGAGCTAATATTGACCAAATTATAGCAAAAATCTTTTGGTCTCGCCCGGAATTGAACCCAGACTAAACTAAGGCTACCATCATAAATTCATACTTGTAGCATCAGAGATCAGACTACCAATGCCTGATATCGGATAGTGGATATATTTCCTTTGACTTTGACTGGTTCGACTCATTTTGTCAAGGCAGAAAAGAAAATAGTAGTATGCTGGAAGTATGCTTGTATGCATGCATGTAAGGTGTTCTGCAAATTTTGTTTATGATTTGCCATTTGCTCGCATTTCTCGTATTTAAGTACCCATGACCTAATCAATTCAAACTGTGGGTAATGGATACGTACAGTTCCGAAACAGCTAAAATTGGCGTCACGGTAAAATTGCATGGATTAAATTTAAATAGATCATAGCGAACAAGTTTTTATTGCTTCTTCAATGATTTGACGTTTGACAACCAGCATCGTGATTTGTGAAGGAATGATTCTGGCTTTTAATTATGGTATGGCAAAGTACACCAGAACTGGACAATATAGAAAAACTTGAGCATTTTTTTTGTTTTAAATCAGATGTAAATCAATTGTCAACACACCAAATGTTGACACCCTGTTCATGTTTCACGATTCGGCTAATTGGCTCTAAACATAATATCATGAGATTCTTCTCTATTACATGAGAATATTCGCTACCCGCGGAAGCTAGACGCCAAGATACTTACGCCCGATGATATCTTTGAGTTGTTGCAAAATTATGCAATCACATATTCGCAAGCCGTGGGATAATTAAACTTAGGCAAATCTGGCAATTTGCATCGAACCACCTCATTGGGTATGCCCATGGGTGTACATGCTGGGAGTAGTCACTCAGTGAGGGTCTCCGTCTTAAGCCAAGGAAAGGCACACGCACACAGCACGTCTTCTGGCAGCCATTGCGATTTTACACTTGGCCTCGTCTAGTCTCTGTACTTTGATTCACTTTCAGTTGCTAAATCTTGGAAAACTCATCTTTAATTTGACTTGACTGATCTGATTTTGGATAAGGTAAAGTGTTTTTGAGTAGTTAACTAGTCCTAACTCAACTATTTATTTCTGATATGGGCGCAATCGCAAAATCGGCAAAGATTACTCGTCAGTCTGACAAAATTTTAAGCCGGTCGTAATACTAGCTTATTCATTTTTGTTTTTTAATTTTAACAGCAAAAGAAGCTTCCTCTCTTCACGTCAACATTTGCTGTGTCTTGGGAATTCTAAACGATTTGGACACTTGCTGCTCCAGATTCCAAAATCTATACTCAGTCAGTCTCTTGTTTGAATCTTCTAAAAGGTAAAATATTTGTCATGTTTTTCGCCTCTAAAGTTTTAATTTCGTAATTGTGACCTTCATTTGAACGTTTCTGTACTAAAACTCATCATTGTACGTATACTGTTTATTTGGCTTTTCTATAGTTGCTGAAGATGACTTTTGAATTGTTGCTCCAGATTGTGGAATTAGAGATTCAACTCCGAAAGACGCTGACCGAAGTGGCCCAAGGTGTAATTAGTGTGCTGACTAGCCCGGCGCCTGAGAATTTTGCGGAGGAAGTGGAACGAAAAATCAAAATTCAATTTGTTCATTTGGAGATGAATAAGGCAAGAGAGATGCAAGACGAGATGAAAATCTTGTTAGCACAAGTTCAAGCTGATTTTGGTTTCAACGAGGATGAGGGTAATCCCCCTGCTATTTGAATTTGAATTTCAATCTGAAAATAAAGAACAGAACAAAAAATATATTATTTGATACAATCCAAAATTTTGAATTTGATTATAATTAAATAAATTAGCATTGGCTATTGGCTCTGTGCTAAATTTCTCTGGAACTTTGTATATGTAAAATGTATTAGACAAAAGGCAAAATAATGATAAGAATTAACCAGTCATAACAAAACGAGCAAAAACAGAATTAGTGCATAGTCAGCATAAAGCGAAAAGGAAAGAAATTATTTATGAGCCAAAGTTGATAGTTTAATGCCAGCCTAGCACGTTTCGCAATTCTCATCATCTTCATGTATTTTAATCTCATATGACTGTGCATTACGGTTTACTCGGTTGATTTGCTCAGTTTTTAAACTTTGGGTATACTTCCCGGGTTTTGAGTGGACAATTTGAAAAATTTGTTTCCCGCGGAACCTTTGCGAATATACCATTTAATCAGGTGGTATGATATGCATGTACTGTTGCAAAATTTCCAACTCAAGCCTTGCGAGAGCAAATTAAGAAAGTATTAAGCCATGGGAAAACTGACAATGTGAATCATCATCGGGTATATTTTTAGGGAAAGCTGAGTTCAGGCCAAGGCGCTGTGTACGTGTGCTGTACTATCAACAGCCATTTTCATTCACATTCACGTCGTTAGCTGCGTTAGTCAAATCCCATTTAACTCATATTCAGTTACCAAATCCAGACATCCATATTCAGCAGTCAGAAGCTCTGATCATTTTGCTATTTCGTGGGAACTCTATAACCAAAATCCAAGAAAAACACCAAGGGTAAGCAGATTCCAGATCAAAAACTCTACTGCCGTTAAAGATTTTCCATCCAAATGCATCTTTATGCTAAAAACAATCCTTACTTATTCAATTCTAGGTCATAAAATGTCCCTTCCAGATTTGACTGAACTTGTGGATTCCCAGTGCAGACTCGAATGTTATTTGAGTGTGGTTAGAAACAAGGCTCTACGTATCATTGTAGCTCCACCACCAACTACACAAGCCGAAATGATCGAAAGAGAAGCGGAGAAGGATCGAGTTCGTCAGGAAATGGAAGAAGCCAAAGCTTTGTTACAAATGTGGAATGATTTCATGGATGACTTTTGTGCTTTGTTGACTTTGCTACGTGCCATTCAAGAGGAAAATGATCGTTCAGCTGGAGCTGATGCTTGATCCAGATGCTGCTGACCATGCAAAATAAGACAGGGTATTTATGTATTTATATATCATCCATCATAAATTCTTACTCCTGGTCTTATTAAAAATCATGCGGATACAAAAGTTGAATTTTTTTTGTTTGTTTTGGTTTTATTTCCATACAATTTGTTGCTGCTGTTAGTGCTGTATTAATAAATTATAGTTGCATTACAGTTATGGTGTAGATTTAGATCTGTGTTAAATTTCACCCTGCGTAGAGAAAATAATATTACTTTTTAAAATTTATTAAGCAAAAGGCAAAATAATGATAGGAATTACATCAGATTCACAACCACGCATAACATAACAAGCAAAAACGGAATTAATGCATAGTCAGCATAAAGTGAAAAGAAAAGAAATTATTTGATGAGCCAAAGTATCAACTTTGGTATCAACTAGCTTAATGCCTGCCTAGCACTTTTCAAAATTGTCGTCCTGATCATCTTATGTTCTAATCTCCTAAAGATCGGTGTTACGGTCTGATATACAGGGTGTCCCAAAAGTAATCGGGGACTCCAAATAACTTTTTTTCAAATTAAAAACTGAAGAATCCAATATAGCCATCTTTTCGTATAATTGTTCTGCAAATTTTGATGTACTGTTTGACACAATTTGAAATTGTCGATTTTTCATTTTCCTTTGGTTATGATAAAATTGAAAGAAGGGCATTTAAAAAAACTGATGATTTCAATTTTCTTAGCCTTAGCATTTCGGTGTTGCTTGCTACATGGGATTTACATAGCATCTAGAAAACGCAAAATCGCACGCTGGATCGAATGGCTATCTCGGATTTTTAAAATTCATGTTGAATCAAAAGTTATTTTAAATCTCCGGCTCGTTTTGGGACACCCTGTATTTGCATGGCTCTAATTTAAGCTTCGGGCATACTTCCCGGGTTTTGAACGACATACTGGCTACTGGGCTTTTGCTTAGCTTAAGCTAAATCAAAAAATTTGTTTCCCGCGGAGCCTTTGCGAATATGCCATTTAATCAGGTGATATGTAGTGTTGCAGAAATTCCAACTCAAGCCTTACGTGAGCTTACTGGGCTACTGCTTAGCTTAAGCTAAATCAAAAAATTTGTTTCCCGCGGAGCCTTTGCGAATATGCCATTTAATCAGGTGATATGTAGTGTTGCAGAAATTCCAACTCAAGCCTTACGTGAGCAAATTAAGAAAGTCTTAAGCCTAAGCCATGTGAAAACCGACAATGTGAATCTGGTGGTGTGGGTGTGACGCGTGTGTATATTTTAGTGAAAGCCGATCTTAAAGAAGGCTTACCATACTTGTCATTCCCTTGTACATTTATTATTGTTGGCTGTGTTTTAACTAAATCCCATTCAACTATTGAGTTTCATCATCTAACCGTTCCGTTCATACTACGTGATCTTCTCAAAAAAGGGTGGTTCCAAAATAAATAGTGTAAAATACATTAGCATTCCATAATTTTTGAACCGCCCTATAAAAATAGAATGAATGGAGGGAAGTTCACATAGACAAAACGGAAGGGCAAAATAATATTTGTATTCAGTTACCAACCTCTGAAGCAAAATCAGAAACTGTTTGTCCTAGTCAGCTGAGTCTCCCGTATTGGAAAATTTTTCAGTCAGCAGTCAACATTTTTCAAACATTTGCTATATCGTGTTAACTTTTTGGCCTAGATCCAAGAAAAACATTCATTTCAGGAGGTTTCATAAAAGGTAAGAAGATTTGGCGTTCAATGCATCTTGCACAACTAAAATCCATAATTTTCTTTAAATTGCCTAGATCATCATAATGTCACTTGCCCTTCAATATTTCAATTCAATTCTCGAGTTTCAAAATGAGATTAAAAATTTCTTGAGTGACGCATCGGAGGCTGTTACACTTCTGACTTCATCTCCATCGGTAACTACAAAAGAAGAAATGGACGAGAGGAAGAATCAATTAGATTTTTTGAACCACGAAATTGAAAAAGCGATCGCTATCCAAAAAATTCTAAACGATAATCTCATTGAGTTTTTTGCTCATCATAATGAATTTCATCAGAACAATCCACCAGAAGAGCCTTGTCCTGGAGCATGAGCTGGATGCTGAGCAAGCAATACAATCCTTGGTATTTTATTTATTTTCATACCATGTAAAAAAATAACGTAGCACAAATGCTCAGTCTAATTAAAATTCATGCAGATGCAAACTTGAACCTTTTTTTTTGCTCGACTTTTATTTTCATGCAGTTTGTTATTATTGGTAGTGTAGTATTATTGTTAGTTGCATTACAGTAGTACAATAGTGCATCTAACGTGTGTTAGTTGCTTTTCATTCTGACTGTAGAGTTGGTATGTAAAGCTAAATTCATCATCAATTTGAAAAATAGCCTCGATTTGAAAATATTTTTGATTAAAAAAAATAAAAATGTTCATTAGTTGACTTAATTGATACGAGCCTTGTAGAACAAAACGTCTCCAGTGTCTTCGACAAAAACACATTGGCCAATGGCCCTCATCAGAGCTTTCCATACTGGAGTGTTGTCATACAAATAATATTTTCCAAGTTTCTCTTTCAAGTATGGCGTAGCTTTGATGGCATTGTAATGAGGCATTTGTGAAAATAAATGGTGAGCCACGTGACTGTCTTGAATGTGATGAAGGGCGTGGTTCAAAAACCAACCGTAGTCACGGTCAACTGTACAAAGGGCTCCACGTACAAAATCCCAAGCCTAAAATTATTTTAAAAATATTAGTTTCTTCAATTCTTAAATTTTATTTAAATTTTTTTTTACCTTTGGTGAATAATGTGGAATGTAAATGTCCGTGTGTTGAAGGAGTGTAATGCAAACGAGCCAACCATTGACAAAGAAATAAGGGATAAAATAATATTTTGTCACAGTCCACAAATCAGCTTCATAGATCCAATATGAAAGTAGGCCGAAGACAAGGAGCAATGCAAAATTAGAGAGGAGGACTTGATCCCGATGACCTTTACGAAAAATCGGTGATGATGGTAAAAAATGACATGTGAATTTGTCATATGGTTGTCCAGATTTATTTGCAATGAGATATGCAGGCCAGCCAATGGTTAAGTAGGTCATGAGGACGACAAATGTTGCAAATGGAGTTTCTTGAACTGCCTCAAGTAAAGGTCCAGATTTTTCAAGACGAGACCTTCGTTTTGGTACAAAAACTTGATCTTTGTCCATGTGAGAAGTTCCAGCATGATGTTGAGCATGAGAAATTCTCCAAGAGTGATATGGGACCAACAGGGCAGAATGTAGGACAAGGCCTAGGCAATTGTTGAGCATTCGAGAATTGCAAAATGCTTGATGACCACATTCATGTGCAATGACCCAAATCCCAGTTGCAGCAATCCCTTCAAACCACCAGTACAAGGGCCAAGCAAAAAATTGCAAACATTTTGGGAGGTGAGAATCAATCAGAGTGGACAAATAAAATAGGACAAAAACCACAAGCAGGTTGATGCCCAAATAAGCTGAGGATTTTGCTAAACACCGTTCAAAAAGTTCAGGTGGGACCACATCCCTCAATTCTTTGAATGTAAATTCTGGCGGGTTGAAATCTTTCCAAAATGCAACTTCATTAACTCCATTGTTCTTGGAAAGTCCTTCAGGGATAGGCACTCCATTTCCATTAGAATTTGCATGGCCATTTCCAATTTCCTTGGAACTAGCCTCAAAGGTTTCAGTTTCATTTCCCATATAAATTCCACCATTAGCTTTTCCGTTGGCCAAGGAGTTTCCTCCATTTTCTCCAACCCCATTGGCTACCTTATGATCCCCTGGGGTAATTCCGCCATTACCGTTGGCGATGAGTTTTCCCTTTCCAAAATTCTCCATTCTTCTGCAAATGTCATTAATCGAACCATTAGCATATAGGCCTATGCAGTTATTCCAGTTATATACAACATTTCACAATTTTATATTACCCCATTAGTAGTAAATGTAAATTTTAACTAAAATTAGTAGGTGTGGATCAGTTTTCATTTCAAATCAGGCACGTAACGTACGTACGGTGCAAAGTCCAATCTTTTGGCAAGCACCAGCAATGGAAATGGAAAATTACAGTGCAAATTTTAAAAAACCTCAAGGTTAAATTATGAATTTTTAGGGAATGCTGCTCACTGTTAGTATATTCTAAGTCTAATTTCCTAATTTTTAAGTGTATTTTGCTGATTTAACTTCAAAACCGGTCAAAAATTAAAATTTCTTACCCAGAATTGGAATTCTTGACTCTGAGAAATTAATTCGTGAGGAGGTGTGATGAGATTAACAATGGCACAATTAAAATTGAGTCTATTATAATTACAAGCAACACTATAGTTTGTTAGGGTTGACTTGACGTGCGTGGCTGGCTACTTTGGTTGGAGTTGGACTTTGATTTCGCAATGACGGAAAGACAGAATAGAATCACACCACTACTCTGTCACTCTACTTCCACAGCTTAGCATGGCAATGGCAAATGGCAATGGAATACAAAGCACCAAGACCAAGAATCAAATCAAAGACGAATCTAAATCCAATAGGAGGACACAGACACAGTTTCAATTCAACATAATGAAGAAATTCTGCCTAAACAGACATTTTTCCTTGTTGGAATTGCAAAAGAGGCAAATTGCACAGCAAGTGATATACCCATACTACTTTGCATTTACTAACGGATGTAGTACACTAACGCTTTAATAATTTTATTATTAACCAAATTTACTCCTTAATTATAGCACAATTTACAAAAATGAATATATCACGACTTTTTGCGAACCAGAACAGAAAGGAAAAATTAAAAGTATCGATTGTCTTCCATTCGGTTTGCTTATTTCTAGCCGAATGACTTCCAATGTCATATAAATCCAAGTTTTGCATGAAAATTGGGAACGGTCAATTTATTAATTCATAACGTTCTCCCTCTTTCCCCAAAATGTTTTCTAGAAGAAAGCAAGTAAATGCTGATGTACAATGCAAAATGTACTAGCCATACCGGAGAAAATTGATACATAGGCAGAAGGCAATGGCAAAGGCAAAACTCAAAGCACCTTGATAAATAAATTAAACAACAAAGTCAACCCGGGTAGAACGGAAATTCGGGAGTATTTAGGTTTAAATGGGTTAAATGGGACGAGACAAGGACGGCTGATGGTTACGGCGTAAATGTTTCGGTTCCTGTCCAATTACTGAAGAAATCGAAGCCGGAAATTATGTCTGCACCGGGCGTAGTGTACTTTGTAGAAATGCATCAAAATGTGAAGAATTTAAATTATGTCTTGATTTATTCAATATTTAAAAGCAATAGACAAGAGAATGATGATCAAATATTTGAGAATTCTGCAATAATGTATTTTTAAAACGCAACATCTTCAACGTATGGCTCTTCAGATTCAGGTTCATAAAGTGGTGGTGGTGGCAATGCCAATGGAGGTCCAGGGACATAAATTGGGACATAAATTGGTTCAGCATCTCCTGTTTAAGAAAAAGTTGGATAATTTGAAAAATATCGACTATCTTTCAGTTTTAATTTACCATCCTTGAGTTCCCTAACTGGTCCACAATTATAATAGGCATCATCGCAATTTTCAGCCGTGTAACACCATCGATGTGGGCTATGACCATAGTCGCACTCACTCGTACATTTACATCCGTTCGCAGCGTAGCCTGGTAATGGAGAACAATAGTCCCATCCTGTTCGGTGAAAAATATGACTTGGCTTATGACACCAGTAGTAGCTTTCTCCTCGTTGGGCACATTCATCCGTACAAATTCCTAATTAATTAATGTCTTAGTAAAAAAAATATAAAAAAATTATTTAAATTAGAATTCCTACCTTCTTCTGCACCTTCCCATTCGTATTTCCCTTCGGCAAGGCTAACGATGACTAGCAAAAAAATAAATTGATGAAACGCAACCATTTTCGAAAATGTTGTGCTCTGTGGGCAGTATTTGGTCAACTGTGGACCTCTCTCATGGTATTCCTTGTAAATCGTTTTAATGCCAGTGGTTTTAGTGGTTAAATTTAATCAATTCATATTCATTGTATTTCCTACATTGATAATGGAAATGACGATAAAATTAAAAATATGAGCTTGTGAAAAATATCGGCTGTTTCATTATGTTTTCTTAACAATGAAATTAATTGCGAGTGGCTATGCCTTGCTATGCAATGCATGGCAGAAGAATTCTTGAGTTCTAGCTAGCTCGTATAAGGTTTAACATTGGAATTGAAAGTGTGCCGTGCCGTGAGGTGCGAAATAGTTTTTCCCATGCTAAACACACACACATGCATAGCCCATACCATGTGTGTTTAATTACCCAAGGCATGGCACAAAATAATCATTGAACGACCGACTAAAAAAATAACATTAACCACATTTGATACTCAAGGAAAGCTTAAGAAAAGAGGTGTGAATTTTTTAATTGTTTATTTATTAGATTTCCTAGAATTGACATTGCCGTGCGCCGTGCTTCATGATTATAATTCAGATGCATTGCACAACACGCTCATTTATTTTAACCAAAAATTTTATTAGGATACACGCAATGAAGGAAAGTAATAAATTAATACAATTTTAGTCAACTCAACAAAATTGTAAAATAAAGGGTCTAGCCGTATTGGGAACCAATCATCATTTTATAACATTGTATAAGAAGAAGATTCGGTTTTAAGTATAACTTGGATTGGACGGTATATATGATAATACTGTGTAAATATAAATAAGCAAAGAATAACAACTTTCATTTGTTCCTTCTGAGCTTAATTAGTTCTAAAATCTTGATGTAAACAACACGAAGAAATATTGATCGTAACGTAAGAATTATAAATGTGTTGAATACCATTGTAAAGGTTCATGGCAGGTTGATATTCCCAAATTTTCCATGTAAAGCTGTAGCCAGGTTCCTCTTCGTTGAGATTTTCCAGGGGAATTGATTGGGTCTGGGTCAGGATATTGTCAGTGTTTTTCAAAACGGGTTCGGATGGGTTAACAGTGTTCGGATATGCATGAGCCTTATGGGGTGCTGATTGCCCTACAGAAAATGAATAAATAATTTACTAATTAATCAGATAGGCCAGGTCCAGATTTAGTAGTGTTTTGCTATGTCCCTTACCAGATTTCAAGTCGGCCAGTCGGTTGTCTGTTTTATTTTTCTTGGTCCCACCCAACCAAGGGTCGCAACAAGGGTCAGCCAGTCCTAGCTTGGTGAATCCAGATTTATATGACAGTAGTGTTTTGCTATGTCCCTTACCAGATTTCAAGTCGGCCAGTCGGTTGTCTGTTTTATTTTTCTTGGTCCCACCCAACCAAGGGTCGCAACAAGGGTCAGCCAGTCCTAGCTTGGCAAACGTAATCATGTCATTCGTCAATAATTTCTTGATCCGGAGGTCAACCACAATTGTCATTGTTGTACCATGGCCATGAACCATGCCGAGTACTTGCACTTGCTCCTTCCTTTCATTTTGTCCAACAATTTCGTGATTTACAACAGTCCCACATTGTTGAATCTTCGGCATGATGATATATAGGATGACAAGGACCATCGAGATGCCAAACCGAATAGCCATGATGTTTTTTAATTAAGGGTAAGATAAAATATATTGGATTAATTTAAGCCGGGAGTTGATTCAACACGTGTATGAAAGTGAATGTGAATGTCAAATTATCCAACTCATCAAAGGGGGACGGACTGATGGGTGAGACGAGCCGATATATTAGAATTCAGTTTAAAAAGTAAAGTGCTAAAGCTAATGTAACATGTCCAGGAGGTCGGGATATTAAGATGAACATGTATACTATACCAAGTTTCTTTTCTTTTCTTTTCCTTCGTTCGACGACGGGCACTGGAACTGGCACCAGCTATTGGCTCAGGGCAAAATATTTTGCACAATTCACAGAGCACACTCCCCGCAGGAAATAGATCAAGCAAATGATATCAATTTTCCGAATAACAATCATTTCTTGAAATTTATTCAATTTAACCCAGATAATCTTTTGAAACACCCTGTCATCTCTGAGAAATCTTTGATTTTCATTCATAAATCAAAGGAAATCTAAATCTTTAGACATACAAACGCGAACATTGTGAGTGACTTCTGAATGAATGATTACGTTGGACGAACAAAGTTTCCCAATTAATGAACTGAAACCACATCAGAAGACGAACGTCTTATAGACTAGAAGTCAAAGTCAAAGTCAGACCAAGCCAAAGGAATCGGCTGAATAGTTCAGTTCAGATCAGGTGTTTGTAATACATAAAACTAACCTATCCCATTTTCATTTCCTAAGATTTCTATTTCTCTGTCTAAGTCTAGCCTTAACCACATTTCCGTCCTCATTAGCCAAACCAGCCCAAAGAGAGAATAATAGAATAGAAGGTGTGAAACACAATCCAATCTTGTGGTATATGGCATAAGGCATAGTGAGTGAGAAGAAAGGACTCAGCTGATTCTATAGCGTACGGCCCATTGAAGAAAGTTTGACTTTCTCTATTCTAATTTTATTTCTTCATGCATGTCCTATCTTACCTGGACTAATTAGTAGCATATAGTTTACCCATATCTTCCCTTCATTCGCTAATTAATCAATGTGAATCTGTGAATGAAATGTGAGATGAATGAATATGGTTAAAATTAGGAAATCCAATGCAGAAGATTTAGTTGCAACTTGAATTGAATTGAGTACGTTGTAAAACCATGTCACTTATGTCTGTC
>WJEZ01000949.1:0-21239 GCA_009869925.1 Thalassaphorura encarpata | reverse complement strand
GAGACTGCTGTACTTCCCATTGACCTTACTGACGGTGACCAATGCCAAGGAAGCCCAACCCGGGCCGCCACTATAGAACCCCCTTCGTCAATTAATAATGAACGGAGTCCTGAGTGTAGTCCTAATGTTTCTGTTTCTGTCGAATCGCCAGAGCCAAAATCTCACTTTAGCAAGAGAAGTAGGACGCTCAACTTGGGAGAGGATAATCCTAGCAGCAGCAGCAGTGGAATTGGCAGTAGTAATAGTAGAATCTCAACAGTGACGGATTTGCCTATTGGAAGTGCATGCACTAGCTGTTTTTGTAGCAGTGGTATAAAATATAATACAAAGTCATCAAGGCTAAGGGGAAATGGAAATACAGCAGCTACTGCCACTCTTCCAGGAGGAGGGGCAGCAACCGTCAGCATAATTCGCTCACCGACAAATCAGTTTTCATTACGACTTGTTAAGTCGAACACATTGCCTGAGATAGGACGACATTTGCGAAGAAATTCAGATCCATCAGGAGTAGGGGGTACGACTAGCAATTTTACATCTGGCATGTCTTTCTCTGTCCCAGTGATCAAAGATGAACCTCATTTTCGAGCTGTAATCAATACTAGCACTAGTACACCAGATTCAACGAGTAGCTCCTCGAAAACAGAAGTGGTACGTGAAATTCGACTCGCTTTGAAAATTATTATTTTTACATTTCTTTTGTTCAATTAGGAGCCGGATTATTCCGTTGAGTTGGAGGTAGGAAGTGTAATGATCTGGACGCTTGAAGAGGCTTACGAACTGGCTGTCACTCAAATCGGAATTTCTGCTTGTGGTGCGACGGCAGTTTATAATGTATTAGTAAGTAACTAATGATAAGTTTTTTATATTTGTGAGTTTTACATTTATGATTATACTTTTCAGAGTGCACTAGGCTATGAGGATATCAAACCCACTGTTGTGAACGAATGCGTTGGAACTCGAGTGAGAGCTGAACTAGCAGATTTGCCAGAGTATTTATTTTCTAGATGTAAGGCTGGAGCAACACATGAGGACCTTATCAGTGGGATTCAAAAAATGACGGATGGAAGTGTAAATGGAAAGTTCTTCCGCCCATCGCCTAATATTTCTCCCGATATTTTTTCTAAATGGCTCCTTCATTGGATTTGTAAAGGTATGGGCCTGATCATGATTATTGCGGTCAAGCATGAAATTATAGTAGTGGTAAATATTGATTTGTTTAATTCCCAGGGGCTATACCAGTATTGACACGAAATCTCCAAATCCAGCCACGCGGAACAACCCCAAGTGAGGGGGAAGATGGCCAAATCCCAGACTCCTGGCACCATCAAATGGTCTTTGGTGTGTCACCAGGAGTTCTCTTCCTCTCCAATCCTATTGAATGTGCAGATGTGAGTATTCTTCTCCCTCAATTGACGTCTTCCTCTGAACTACTCATTCGTCGAAATGACATAATTTGTCGAAGAACGCCTAGAACGGATCTTCGACTCCTTGCTAGAAATCCTGATCCACGGTGGAATGAGTTGAACGTTTTGGGTAAAAATCTAAATATTATCACTTTACCGATTGTAGCATTAGTTTTCTCATATTTTTATTTATTTACAGGCCAGGTTGCCAATATTCTTTTAGAGGATATGCCATCAGTACTCCCAGAGTCCAGAAGGCATCGAACGAGTCATATTAGAATACCAGCCGACTACAAGGGTGGAGGTGAGTAGAATTTACATACAAAGTGCACGTGTCTTATATTTGGAGAGATGATTACATGTTAATTTTGAAATTTTCAGTAACTCTGTTCCTACAACAATCTTCACCTGCGTATTCACTCCTTATGAGTGCCCCGGATCTCTGAGCAAACGGAAACAATCATCAGTTCAAATTTTATCGAGACGACGACTTGACAAAATGAAGATAGATTAGCAGAAGTACTTGCTGTTTGCCGCTCCAAAGAATTAATCGACAAATTATTCTCTTTTATGACAAATATAAACCACCAAACTTCACCTAGCTTTCTTCAGGGCAGCCAAGTATTAACTGAAGAAATTAAAAAACCAAATAATTTATTATTACTATTAAAACTTAGCTCGGGTGAGCGTAACGCACCTGACATCTATTTGACTTTTGAGCAAGAGATTACTAATTAATATGAACAGATTAACTATTCACTCACATGTGCTAATAAATTCTAGTTGGGCCCATCCCACCTACTATTTCAGAGTTTTAAAAATGTGTCTGTAGGCTCAGGCATGCTGCATTGCAGCGTAGCTTTATCAGCTACAAAATTAAACTGTTTACAAATTACAATACAAAAGTACTGTAAATAACTGTGTAAGTCTGATATATTCATATGAGAGAAAGTTGGATTTTTTTTGTTTCAGATAATTAATTTAGGCGCAGTAAAATTAAGAAATAGGAATAATATTTAATGTCCTGTACTTTGTTTTACTTCACCTTGATATGATCATGCAAAATGTGAGTCGAGAAATTAAGAACCGTAATATTTTTCGTGAAAAAATTGAGTTGTATTTACTTTCGCTTATTATCGTCAACTACACGATCCAATTGATTAGTTTCTATTAAATTATAAGTTATTTAATTACTTGGAATTAATTAAGAAATTATTTATTTAGCTGTAGAGCAGCACTTTCGTGAGTTGATTGTATGGCCAAACAATGAAGCTTACTTTTAAATTTATCATCGATTTATCCTATTAATTAACCTTTCTACAAACAATTTACAAGTTCATTCACAAGTTTAATTCTATTAATTGGTAATCCAAGATTCCAGGAAAATACTGTGCCAGGCCACACATGCTTGCATAGTTAATTTAGGCTTAGATTTGCAGAGTTATAACAAAAATGAACCTGACAAGCTATTTACAGTTTAAACAACTAGTGCAATCCCATCCTATTTTTCGCGAAAATAGATTAATGCTAACACTACGACTTAAATTTTAAAAAAATTGTATAGTTTGAGTGGTTGTTGGGTTCTTAAATGAACACGAATAATCAACTCTATAATTACTTAAACCGGTCTTTATCGTTAATAGTACTATTATTGGCAAATCACAATTACTTAAACGTTCCACTCAATCCGTTGCTATCAATCATGTGTCGGGTGTACTGAAATCTTCTTTCTTGGAAAGTAATCAGAATCAGAGGTAGGACTTATTAGGGAACACAAATAAATAGCAAAAGTTGGGACAGGAATTAGCAGCATTCAAATATTTAGAAATTTTTTGCTGGCTGACAGCCAGTCGGCACAACGTTTATGATTTTAGTCTTATAGTTTGAAAATTATTAAAGCTGATAAAGTTCTGAACACGAACAGTTCAGTATACGATTTTGCTGGCATGTGTTACATTGGGTAATTGAATGTATTTAAAAATTATAATAATCATATAATGGTTCTTTAAGTGGGCACAGAAATTGGACTATTTTTCGTATTCCATTCCACTAACAATCCGATGAATTTAAACTTTTCATATTTTTCTTATTTAGCATGCTGTCCAGCTCTTCTGCGACCTCAGATCTGGTATCATCTGAGGACAACGATTAAAATTAGAACACACTTAATCAAGTCATCAATTGAACTGTTTACCTCCACTCGACTTATTAGGTGACCCCGGTGAGCTGCCAGATTTTCTACTCAATAAAGAGTTGAAAAAATTGGCCAATACCCTGTCCGACGGATTTGCAGCATCGCCCGACTGCAAACAAAAGGAAGCAAAGATTAGACATAACCAAATAATTGGACTTAATTTTTTCTCCATGATTGCTGTTCTCACCTTTTTAGGAGTAATACCAGGCAAGGGTGAAACGTTAGGAGTTCTAGGCGTGGATTGCTTCCCTTGATGGTTATACGGCGATGGAGTCAAGCCTGGGTTTCTAGGATTTAGTGCCTGTTGCTGAATAGTACCTAACTGCCTTTCCAAGAATGACTGCTCATCTTCAACTTCAACTTCCACTTCCCGACTGACGTTCTAAAATGAAAGCAAGAAAATTAGATTAAACCGATACCATCAAATCATTTTTTAGTAGCCGAGCTGTACTTACTTTTCTTACAACCGGTTTTTGTATAACATCATTGTAGTAATCATCAGGTTTAAAAGAAGACATGTTTTCATGAAGTATAGCCATTTTCTTTTCGTTGTCCCAACCAGCAGGACTAAAAACCAAAATCATAATGTTCATTTCTGATCTCAAAATATCTAAATATCAGAGTTACGAATTTTAGCTTACATAAAAACAGCATCTTTTTCAACAATTAAGGCTGGGGTTTTAAATGGAAGACCATACATCCGATGGACTAGATACTTATAAAGGAGATCACAGTTTTTATCTTCCTTGACCGAAGTGTAAAATAGAGCTGCACCATACTGGATACAAAATTGCCGAATATGAAATTGAATAAAATCAAAATTCTCATCTTTGTAGTCATTATCTCGCTCTAGAGTGCTGATGTAATCCGTCTGCCAAATCAAACATAAATAATTTATATAACGAACTTCAAGAAAAAAACGCCACTCTACTCACTTTCGTTACAACAACAACAATGTCCAGTCCTGTATTCCTGGACAAAATATGGGAAGGTAATACAGGTTCTTCTTCTTCGTCCAAATTTCTTGATCCCCGATTACTTGTGGTGGTAGTCGTTTTACTAGCGGCAGAGAGTTCCATTTCATCCCCGGGCTCTACGTAATCCAGCCATCGTCGAACACATTTCTCTCTCAACTCCTTTACGTTGTCAGGAGAGATTTTCAGGGAGTCTACATGGTCATGGAGAATCCCGGCCCAAAACTGTAACTGCTCAATGATGGACCAAGGCGTTGCCATTGACACAGTTAACATGACGAGAGTCTCACTAAAAGTCTTCTCGGAAAGAGCAAATTCCAGAAGATTTGAGTGACTCGGATTACCATCTACGACCCAAACGCTTAGTTGAGCAGTATCTGAAATTATGAGATAAAAAATTGTCGTAAGAAAATCATTTAATTAGGGGCTAGGGTTTAGTCATTGGGCTCTGGCCAATTCATACGAAATTGGTTCATAGGCCAGACCCTGACCCCGTTGGAATATTGGCATCAACAGTCGTTTCGTTAATTCATATATCAACTCACCATCTCTGTATTCATCTCGAATCTCGATATAACCATACTCCAATCCACAACCCTTCTTAGGAGCTTCAACATTTTGCAGTTTGGCTACTAGTGTCGTTTTACCTGACTCGTTGTCTCCTAAAAAGCAAAGTTTCGTCGTACATTAGTAAAACCGAGTACCCGAATTGCAACTTTGCAAAACTTTACCTAAAACAATAATAGATTTTCCAGCTGGCATTTTTGTAGAGGCATTCGAACGAACTTCACTCAAAATTGACGACCTGTAACCAGAAATAGAATATTTTAGTAATATAGATGTTGTAGCGTATATTACGTTTTTCGAATACACACAATGGTAATGCTTACCAAACATTGTCCGAGTCATCCGTCGAATTTGAACCCTTTCGTCCAATAATATTGTGTTGCATTTTTTGCTGAGTTTGCGACTGAATTTTAATTAGTGATGATTGAGTCTCCTCGGAACTACTCCCCATTGAAAAATTGAGAACGATCAATGCAGGATGTCGATGTGCCTGATTTCACTGAATTGAGATTTCAGGTTCCAAAATGTCAATAAATCTGTTTCTCCACAAAATCAAATAAAACTTTCCTTCTGCTGTTACTGTACTTTTTACGTACCAAATTGAATGAACAGACAAAAGTCAAACACATTCACGACTTGTGCTTGATATTTTTTCACTGCCTTCCTTTGCCTTCTTGATTTTATCCGTGGGCAGTAGATTTCTTACGTTGCAAATTGTTGTCACAGGATAAGAGGCGGATTTCTACGTCTTCTACACGAAACGTCACACCGCAGAATGGACAAGGATGCTAGTATAGAATATTTAATGAAGGCAATGGCATGAAGTGAGTCATGTTTGCTGCTGCAAGAAAGGGAAAGGCTCATGAAACATGTTGCCAACTTGGAATTTTCCTACGGATTTGGAAACCATTTCCGGAAAATGCTTGTACAATTTAATACCTAAATTACATTAATACACAAAATGGAAAGTCGTAATGATGCCAAGAATTAAAATACTTGCAGTTTGGTACCAAATTAATTTTTTTAACATACGATGTTGCCACATAGTAAACCAGAGAAAAGTTGAGACCATCTGGTTCAGTTGACCATCTTGTGATTCCCCAATTTGAGAAAAAAGTCAGGGAATTTTAAACTGACTGTAGGAAAAATCCAAAAAGTGTTTTGAATTTGTTTTTTGTTTTCCAATAATCCATCAAAATCAAAATGGGGATGCTCCTTTCCAGACCACCCCCTGAAACTGGGCTCGTCGGAGGGCCAGGCCTTAGGACTCCTCTTACGGATATCACAGCTCCATTTGGTCACTGGAATACTTATTGTGGAGGTTTTGAAATTAGGTTTTTGGACTGCGTGGAAGCTCATGGCCATATTAAGGGGGAAGAAAAATGCAAATTTCTTTTTCAAGATTTTCAAGAATGTACTAAAGGTTACAAACAGGTAACTGTGGTTTTACTATTATGGATCCGTAATGTTATATTTCATCAATGGACCATAAATTTTCTGTACTACCTTGTGTGTGTGATAAACATTTTCGCAATTTTTTGCAGATGAAACGAGTACAATTGATGCGTGAAGAACGACATCGGCAAGGATTTGCAAAACTCATGAAGGGAGAGAAAGGTAAATGGTTTGCGGATGCTCCCGCAATGGACAGTTTTTCCCCAGAACCAAGGGACAGCTTCTAGTTCTATCATGTGCAAGTCCATAGTGGAATCGTGGAAATGGAAGTCATCAAGCGGAAGTCATAATTAATTATATACTTAGTCGACCTGTAGTTAATGCGGAAACCTGCCATTGCCGTCGTTTTGAAGTTGTAAATTGTTTTCAATGAGCCAATAGGATTTCTGGATGATGAATAAATCCCAGTTGGAAAATAATACTTGAGATTGCAAGGCTAATAACAATTTATTAATAGCATAAACGGCGGTGAATCTAGTTAGAGCATAAAATTACACTAGTTGGATTCTTAAGTTTGGCTAAATACTAAAATCAAAAATAAAGTTAAATGTGGGCAAGCTACAGTAAAGTATTGGATATTATAAATTACCGCACGAAATCAGCTGCAGAGCTATATGTCGGAAATCTGGACTTCCATATGTTTTTTGGAACTTACAATGAATCCTGAAATTATTCTGGAAGCCAGAATAATATATACTAGTGGCCTATGAAGAACGCTGTCCTAATAATAAAAATACTTTTCAAAGAAGGAACTCAATAGAATTACCGTAGGATCTCGGCGATCACGTCATATTTCTCAGAATATTTACTGATTATTAGTTATTTCTTGTCATTGCATTATCCAGATTAGGATGCCGGGAATGAGGAAGTGTTGGGTACAATTCCATCCAGCCAAAGATTATTGTGTTCAGTTCCAACCACTTCGAGGAGTCCTCTCAAGAATGGAAGTCCAGCTTCAGACACATGAGCCGGTTTATCTTTCAAAAGACGAGCAGTAAGGCGAATAGCCGAGAAAATTGGCCAATATTCATTCCTCACTCGTTCTTCAATATCATCCTCTCGAGTACGAAGAGGAGGAACCGGAGGCATTGCTGCAGTATTTATTTTGTCAATAGGTTGAATACGGTCTGGTCGTTCGTTCATATTTTCATTGTAGATCCCAGCCTTATTCTGTCGATTCTCTGGGCGATAAAAGCCTGGTCGTTGTCCAGGTTGGATGAACGGCTCTGTGCTGTATGCTTCGGGTTTGACAATCACATATCTTCGACTTATGCGACGAATATTTGGCGAATCTGTCATGGGGTTCTGTATGGAGCTCTGTGTGATTGGGTGAATTGATTTCTGAAGTTGCGGAGATTGGGGAAGGGAAACTTCTGAAAGGTCATCGTCGCTATAACTGATCTCGTAGAGCTCGACTGAGTTGACCCCCCGTAGTGAACCGCTGCCGTTTGTGCTTGGGCTATCGGATGGATCTCCTTGTCCAAATCCTGCCATTCTGAAGCACCAGCCCGATGAGATATCTGCAAGATTCTGGGGAAGACAACGATAAAGCAAGATTACTCAAGGAAGATGCAGGAGCCAGTGCCCCACACAATTCATTTTTCTTCAATTCAAAAATCACACGAATCATGATATTGATTGGATTGATACAATCAATCTCAATCTTGGCTTACCGCTTGAGTATAAATAGAGATGATAGAGATGAGAGGTTCACAAAGAGTTTTGATTGCAAGAATCCGAAATACTATGGGCTAATCAGATTATTTCGTCGTAGAAGAAAATTCTACTTTTTTTAGTTAACTGTAGCACCCCGATTTCCTTCTTTTTTTGTGTTTCTCCTGAAAGGGTAGAATCCTACTAATACTGGAAATACGCTTCTATAGTCCTGCTTCAAGAGAATTGGATTGGAAGTTTGTAATAGTTGGTAAAATTGAGGGGAAAATGTTGCTTATGCCTCTTTCACCTGGCTGAGTCGGTGAGCTTAGAGAATACTGGTTCTATCTGACCAATGTTTCATTAGAATTCGTGGAGTAATAACCTGAGCTTGCAATGGAAAAGAGAGATGTTTCTTTTCCTGGGCCTATTGACTCGTAAGGAAAACATATATCAAGTAATTTACATTAAATGCCAAATACCTTAACCTAGACTAATATACGATAAGTAAATAATACAGTCGAATTTTCATCAGCACAACCAGGAGAGTTTTATTTCAATACTCTATTTTCACAAAGATTTTATTTCTTAGTCATATTGGCCAGACTTTCCCTCAATCTGTTGACCCCAGCTTTAGCGCTCTCCTTCACGACGTCCAGGTTAAGATTCTAAAAAGATGCCAGTTAATGCAAATGAATTAAAAATTGAACCAACATAGTATGCATTTATGCATAGCTCAAACCTGGCTGAGAATACCTGAAATGCCTGGAGCATGTTCTGCGAGACAGAGTCAGACGAACGTTGCTTTTTATCATCGTCATCTCCAAAGTAGTCAGAGGAAGAAATTGAGGATCTCCCATCGAAACAAGATGAGTTAACATTTCTTCGTCCAGTCTGTTTGCATTATTATTCAAATTATTGGAATCAGCAAACAAGACAGAAGTATGTTCTAAGCAACTTACGCATTCGTCGGAGCGTTCACCAAAGAATTGATTTGAGGAAATAGACTTTGCATTTCCAAACATTTTTTGAGCTTCATCGCCTGTTGCTAGATTTTGGCTTCGACGACTACTGAATCCGATATTATTTTCTGCATTGCGCGTCTGTGCTCGGCTTTCATAACCTCGCAGTCCAATTCCCCAGTCAGTACCAGGGCGTCTTAAAAAAATCATGGTTAACAATAATTTTAAATTCCCATACTACCTTGTCTCAGGCACAAGGCGTCACTATTTTTATTGTAAAAGTACAAGAATGTCATACTCTTCTTCCGATTCATTCATAGATTCCAGAGCATCGTAAAATGCTTTTGCCGTGTGTTCATACTTTTGTTGTTCAAGAGTTTCCATATCGCTAAAGGCGGAATGGCTGATTTGCCTGCCGAGAATGAAACTTTGCATAAAAAGAAAATGACAAGAGCGAGTAAGTGGAGCATTACCTCTGACCTATGAGTCCCATTCCCATACCTAGGCGCTCTGATTGTTTAGCTTTGTTTGAGGTAGAATATTCATTCAAAACTTCCCGACGACGATGGTCAGGGTTTTCCAGGTCTTGTTCCTTGTAAGTGAAACGTTTATTCATCAACTGTTTTTAAAGACGGGATAGAAATTGGAATATATATTCATGAGAAGATATTTCTTAAATTGCTTATACGGGTTCATTCGTACAACCTTCACTTGTTCAAGAGCTGCATTTTGTTTCATTTGTTCCTCAAATTTAAATTCATCTTCAACTACATGTTTCTCAATATCCGAAAAATCCGTCTTTGTGACCTTCTGGGCCCCAAGTCCGACTTTCCTTGTTCCCAACTTGTAATGGTAAAATGAAATATTTAGTCCAAATATTTTATTTGTGTCTACTTGATACAACAAACCTTATTGAGTCCAATTTTTCTTTGACCAATTCTGGACTTCCTGACCTCAGTCATCAAGAATGGCGTCCCACTTAATTTCCGCAGGGTTCAGAGCGCCTTTCAATGTTTCATGGGCCTCTGTTTGTTTCCGCACATTTGCCTAAATACAAAATATTTTAAAAATTACAAGAAATAAATTATGGGTGAAGATAAACCCTACTAAGCCAGTGGAAGCATCTAGAGCCAAATAATTATCTTCAAAGAAGTCTTGTTGTTTTAATGCAGGAAGCATGTCATTCCGACATTCCTTAACTTCAAGTACCTAATGCATTGGAAGTATAATTAAAGTAAATTAGGCTAATTTTTAACAGCATATGGTACTTGTCTGAGTACTTTGGTTCCATCATGGACTCTGGCATAGTCGCTCACTATTTGACTCAACTTTTCACGATAGAGACGCGCCACTCGAGAGTTATACTTGAGGATTGCATCTTGTGACGCTGAATCATGTTGTGTAAAAAACAAATTCTGCAAACGGAAGAAATTATCTGGATAAATGGGCATAGTCTGGCTTGATTGGCTAATCCACTTACGGCATTTCCATTGCCACCAAGTTGCATATTTTGCAATTGTGTATAAGTCCAAGTTGTGTCCAGCTGGGTGGAGCGAACAAAGGAAAGGTGAACTCCTAAGGAACGATGTACGGCTGAGCAGTCAATACAAATGAAGATTCCATATGTTACACTCGCCCATGTCGGATTTTTTGCTTTGCAGTCAAAACATGTCTAAAATATATTAAATGTTAAGCGAGCATCAAAAATATATTTTAAGTTAACTATTATTTTACTTTGTTCGCTGGAACATTTCGAAGTATACGAAATATTTCGGTGATTTCTTCAATTGTCGGGCTTCTGTCGGACATTTCACCGAAATTCAATGTATATCTTGTGCTTCGGATTCACTATTCGGTAGTTTGCTATTTCTCTTTGTGAGAGAATCAGGACAAAATTGGACAAGCTTGAGTTACTGTCAGATCAGGAGTTTCGGATGTTTTACTAGGCCATACGCCGTGTTTCAATTGTTTGCAGTTTGGAAAGGTGGAAACTAATATTGGCGAGCTTACAAGATAGATAAGTGCTAAGTCGGACTTACAAGCTCTCCCATTGTTTTTCAAGAATATGCTCGTAAATTTATTTTTCATTGTGTTTATTAAGGCCAACTCAACAGTTCCTGTTGACATTTAGCGTCAGTCGGGTCGAAGGCCTACTTCTACACTTTAGGGATACATTATGTTATAACTCTGTGCCCTACTTCTGTAAGTAACAATTCGGTCAAAACAGAATGGAAGACCGAATTCTTAACGTTTTCCTACCAATCCAACTATATACCTGTTACTATCCAGCAAATTTCTACAATATATAATAGTAGAAAATTTCCAATTTTGTCTTTGTGTGCAGAGTAGTGCCCATGGAAAGAACATTCTATGAAACATAAAAATACCAATTCTACAAATTGTAGATTTTCGGAAGCGAAACTGGAGGCAAGCATGACAGGTTATGGGTACTGGGTAATTAAGACATTCAGTACCGTACTTATCGACTATCGACCTCAAAGTCTCTAGTGGTTTCAGGCCTTACTCATGTCAATGCCAGAACGCTTATCCACAAAACCAACTAGTCAACTAGTTCAACGTGAATAGTTCAATCTGAGACAGCCTCAGCGAAAGCAAGATAAGGTTGAAGGGACAAAAATGTGTAGATCGTAATTGAATATTCGAAAAAAACTGATAAATATTTGTAAAATATCTCAGCATATTCGTAGCATCATCCAAATTGCAATCATTTGTGGAGATCGTAATTGAATATTCGAAAAAAAAACTGATAAATATTTGTAAAGTATCTCAGCATATTCGTAGCATCATCCAAATTGCAATCATAGTCTTTATCATCTCTTTAGCTTCCAGTAACAATCATCAGTATTTCTCAATTGGTTGGTCAGTGAATTATTCAACATGTCACTAACGCTGGATAACTGTCAAGAGTTTTATTCATTTTAGAAAACAAATGGTTCGCTTAATAGGAAATTTTGTACCGTTAGTATTGACGCAGTATTTTATATGGTGTCAATATCCGTGGTGTCTTTTTGATGCCCAATTTGCATATAAATCACTGCTAGAATTTTCACACAGTCCAATCATTGTGGTAGCCACAGTATATCCTATTATTCGCAATTCGTAATATCGCATGGCCTCTACGCAAATTAACAGTAGCAGTAAGGAGCTAAAGACTCCTCTTGATCTCTGCGGTTAAGTCTAATTTAATTTAACTTGGCCCAAATGCATTTGATTTGAAATTGGCAAGGCTTTCGTATGGCATGTGTGTGTCGTTGTCCATATGTATAGTGGTACTTTAGAGGCAATCCGAAAATTATCAGTACTCATAAATGACTAAAGCCAGAACAAATCTTATATGGTCAATTCCATTGTTCAGGAAAAGGAAACCACATTATTATTCCAGAGAGGGTGAAAAAATAGCTGGACGGCTCAACCCGAACTAATCTTATCGTCTTTTCTTTGGTCTTATAATAACTCCTATACTTAGTTGTTAGGTCTTAATAATGCGAATCAATTTTTACTCATGGTCCCTGCGTTCCTTTTGCAAAATGCATTATATGGATGGCCATTACTCACCACCAATGATGGTCAGGAGAACTTTTAATACTCATACACTATCCATGCTTGCAAATGTGGCTCATCCCCTTAATGCATGTGCAATTTATTTAAGAAGTCACTTAAGACAAGGCAGGGAATCGAAATCCAAGACCCTAAACCGCCAAGCTACTAGCAGTACAAAGAAAAACCCAGACCTAACGTGTTGCGAAAATACTTGACCATCACCAATAAATTCATTCGAAATATTAGTTTTCCAAAAGTATCAAATCAACATGGTTAATTATAGCTATATTTTTATATTATTGGTTGTAGTTTGCACTAAGGGTTGTTGTAGTAAGGGTGACTCAACGGACTCGGCGGGAAAAGAATTCTCAGAAGCTTGTATCAACTCGACGACCTTGACCGCATCGCGAAATTGTAAATGTAAGGATAAGAAAAAAGGTCAATGCCAAGGTTATTTTCTTATTCCGTCAGAGATAAGGCGGAAGTACCATATCTGGTTACCAATTTTGATTGTTGAACATTACATGATTATTTCGATTATTTTTTTTGAAAACCAGGACTACATATCTTAATGCCCCAATGATAAAATTTTTTAACAGAATAAAATATTTTTCTGTCCATTTGCAGATGAACAAATTTGCCAGTGGAATGAATCTCGCTGTGCTGTGAATGGAAATTGCATCCCAATGTCGCAGATTTGTGACGGAGTTTCCGATTGTAGCGATAATTCGGATGAATTGGATTGCCAGGGTAAGATAATAGCGAATATAGCGTATGATCTTATAGGGTAAACCAAGAATAGATAAATTAGAGGTCAATATTAAATTCTGATCATCCAGTAATTCCAGTTCTGTATTTGTTTAGCTAATTCTGACAGTGACCTCATTTCCTAAATAAGTGTAATTGGTTTCAATTGGCACACTGATATGGTTGTTGTATGTTTCAGACCGAACATGCAATCCCTACCAATTTAAGTGTACCTCTGGAAAATGCATTCCGAAACACCTTCGGTGCAATGGGGAGATAGAGTGCCTGGATGGCAGTGACGAATCTTATGGTAAGTTTGAGTCATGTTTTAATCTAACTCTGAATGTTTTGTTTCACGACTACCGGATCACGCCCTTTGCCACAAAGGACAAAAAAAAAAACAGTTCACATAATTTCCTCCTACAACGGTTAATTTTTGTTCAAGTAGCAATTGAATATATTGATGCTTGAGGTCAAAAGTTTGTCTAATCAAAGAGATTGCCCGAAGGATTATGGAAATGTCTTGGACGAGCCCTCCCTGAAGCAGTTAAAATAATCTGGAATTTTTAATTTTTTTAAAGACTCTTTTACAGAATATCATGATACAGAAACATATTATTTTTCATTTTTATGACTTCTGACAATATTTTGGTAATTTCTTTTGTTTTCACTGCTTAACGTGAGGGAGGATTGGATTGCAAAAATTGACGGAAGGATGCAAACCATCGATTAATATTGTACTGTTTTAATTTCGCCAAGCTCACACTAGCCAACTAAAATTAGCCCAAAAATTATGGTTACGAATTCACCACATTTCTTGCCAAAACTAAGACTTCCTTCCTTGACTTGCCATAATTTTGCGGAGTTTCCTAGAATGCTTATAATGCACTGGGCATTATTTTTAGACAAGGATGTATCCCTTGCGTTACCAAAAGTGACCATATTTCTGGGATCTGAGCTCATTGAGGGAAACTCAACCTATCAATCTATGAAATATGAGGATGATATCCAAGTCAAATTTGTTTGTGAAGCTGATTATCCAATTGAATGGGTTTTCAACTTTGAGGTAATATTTGCTACTGTAGTTTGCAAAATTTACTAAATTTATTCAAATAAACTTATTGGTTGCAGAATGTGGCCGGGAGTGCTGAATTCGAGGAAGGAAATGTTTTAGAAACGACGGTCCCCATTGAAGTTTGGGATAATAGTATATCTCCTCGATACAAGAATCAGCTCAATATTTCCTATTACACTATCTTTGGCGAGGATGTGTTTTATTGCAGAGCTGTCGAACATCCGTGCACTCAAAGAATGGTTGTCTCTTTGCACGATGTCAAAGAAGGAGAAACCGGAATCGTTGAATTCAGAATCAGTGACAGCCCTGGTATGATACATTATTTTACGTTTCATCTCACATTACCCCGTCGCCACACAAAAATACTCAAGAGGGACTGGCTTAACAGTTATGTGTTTGAATTCCAGAGAAAAAAATAACCAGCATCTTCTCCCCGACTTATGGCGATACTCAATCAAAATGCGAAGCGATTTGGTATTATGAAAAAATTAAAGAAAATGGTAGGCGGGGTTTGGAGATGTGCACATCCAAGTGGAAAACCAGGCAAAATCGCTATCATTAATTGTGGGAACGCCAATGCCTGCAATAATTATTTCAGGAATAATCGTCAAGTTAGTAAAACGTGATTATTCCTAATATTAGTCGATATTAACTAATTGATATGGTTTATTTCAACAATTTAGCCGAAACATTGTGTCCAACCTTACATAGAAGGAGAAACTTGCAATGACTGCCATCAAATGAGTGACAATCGCAGAAAAGGCCGAATTATTGAATGCTATCACGAAGATGAAACCTTGAGGAGTTACACGCTCCAGGTTTTCAATTCTCTCGAAATCACGGATGATTTCCTGCAGAAAATTTGTAAGGAAAACAAATTATATTTGCTGTTATTCATGTTTAAAATTGAGTACAATATTGTTCTTCAGACTACGAATTGGCAGACGCCCCAATGGATGAGCTACTGTGGATTAATGAATTTTTGAACGATATTTACATCGGTGAAGATATCGTCATTCTTTGTAGAGTCTCTGCATATTATTTCCAGCCCGTTACTCAAATCGCTTTGGAATATAGTAATGGGACAATTGAAATGTTGTACCCAAGTAAGACAACTTTCATGTATTTAACTAGAAAGAACAAATTATATTCGTTAATAATTAATGAATGACGATGTAGCTCCTGATGATTTGGAATTTAAATCGCATGAGTACGAACATGCGACAACGTACACAGTTCGGGCCACAACCGAAACGTTGACACATGTGACTTGTATTGGAGCCAAGCTGGATACATTGGAGTATATCAATATTTCCAGGAGTGTTAATATTCAAGGTTAGATTTTAAGAACTTATTTTAAATATTTGAATCTCTCCAACTTTATTACTCATTATTCCAGTGCCGATCCAGCCAATGCTCATGGTCCTTCTGAAGGAGGACGACGAAGCAGTTTCTCTTGATTACTGGAAAAATGAGACAATCCAATGGGATTTTGGTGACACGAATAAAAATCTGCATTGTAATGTGTCTGGCAAGCCAGTGCCAGAAATTACATGGACAAAAGATGGGAATGTGAGATTTTACTCTAAACGAGCTTGTAAATATCGCAACCAACTCAACTAAACATGAAATAATTTTATTTCTTATTTCAGGAAACTTTGCCAACGTTTGAAAGCCGATCTGAGTCTGAATCCTGGACTTTCAGTCAAATCCATTTTAGTACAATAAATGAGACTGTTGCTGGTGTGTACCAATGTACCGCTGCAAATATTGCCAACAATCATACAAAACATTTCCAAGTCATAGTAAAAGGTAAGTATTTTCGAGTACAAATGACAAATACAATTTTCTACAAAAGTTAATCAAATTTTTTGAGTTTAGGATAGTACAGCAACGGCTGGAATAGTTGGTGGAGCTGTTGCGACTGGAATTATTCTTGCAATGCTTTTGATTGCCTGTGTGAAATTCCTACGAAGAAACAAGAAAAAGACAAAAAATTCTGGTCATCGTCAACAGACCGCGTTATAAAAAGAAATCCTCCGAACAGCATCAATCCTACAAAACGAATTAATTATCGCCGAGCTATATAATGATTCAAAACACAAATTGACCTATATATTCTCATTTCTCATCAATGGGGATTTATAATACAAATTACAATTTCCGAGCCAAGCCAATAGACGGGTACAGACTTACAGACAATCGATATACTATGCAGAAAATGCCAAATATTATATCTTATAGTATGCGAACAAATTATTTCTAAATTTGTTCTACCAATCATTTCTAGGTTATTGTTGCATAAATAGAAAAGGAAAATCCTACTGCATATCTACTGTTAAGATAATCTTGACGTTTTCCTATTATTTCTTCCAGTACTAAAACTGCGTAAGGTTAATTAATGTAAGCCAGAAAGAATTGATTAAATTGATTGAAAGGAAAACATTTTGCAATGATTTTTTGCATTTAAATTAAATTGTGAGAGGTGTGTATCAGATCAGCCAATAGCAGCTAAAAGTTGGATTTTGACAATTTATTGTCATCGTCGTCCGTTGGATATGTCAAGGTATAAAAATGATAGGTGCATGCATTGTTTTGGTCTGCACGTGGAGTTTTTAGCTAATGTACTAAGTGTTGAGGTGAAGTCTGGCCTAGGCTGGCGACGACGTTGATTGTCTGATGCAGGCTGCAGCAGGAGCAACGAGCAAGCGTGTCTACCGTCTGTTGGACTTTTTTTGGGATCCCTTGCCTTTGCTTTGCTTTGGTCTTGCTTGCTCTCCCTTGTTGTTTTCCTCTGTGTCTGCGTCTACTACTCTGGGAGGAAAAGTCGTTCTTATGACATAACCAGTTTGGTGCTTGGGCGAGTAACTAGTGTCTCTTCCTTTTCTTGTCATTTCCGTGTACAAAGAAACTCTTCCATTTACTACACTGTGTCAACTTTAAACAAAAAGTGAAAATATTCACGACACACGCTACATTTCAAAAATTTAATTTACCCGTGCCGTGCCGTGGGAGAGTGATTATAAAGACATGGATTAATTAATTAATTATTGGTTGATAAGAAACCAAAGTAATTTGTTATCTTAATACAATACGATTTTCTAATGAAGTCAACGGATGTTGTGTGTGGTGCGGTCAAATCATTTCTTATTTTTAAATGTTCATTTTAAATCCTCCTGTGGTTCTGAATACGGAGAAAGAAGTGCGTCTCAATTTGGACAAAGGATTCGGACTTGGGTTTGCAAAACTCATGCTGCAAGGCATCTGTCAAAGTGTTGCTGACGCTCACGCTACTGAGACTGAGGTTGACGTTTCGAGAAGAACTAGACTTGGATTGTGTATTTGATATACGATATTTTCTTGAAATTTGAATAATATTCAAAAGTGAAAGGAGTTCAGTATCCAGATTGATCAGAGTCAGACGAGACAGAACAGAGAGACAGACAGGAAGAAATAACATTCAAAAGATGCTGGAAATTGATAGTGCCATGAACGGGTTGCCACAATCTGGTAAGTTAAATTGTTTTAATTAATTTTCTTTGTTCTCTACTTAAAAACTGTCAGTCCGAAAATCAAGGGAAATCTAGAACCGACCATTTGAATTTTTAGCGAGTCCATGAGCCATAGGCTATAGCCATAGGCTCACATTAATTTGAATTCAATAATTTTATTAGTGAACAGGTAGATAGAATTGGAATTTTCATTTCTCAAATAATCAGCTAAATACAGAATATTTTGGTGGAGTTGATTTCCGTTTGAGCAGAGGAACCAAATCACAAAACGAATCCTCCCAAGAATTTTTCGTAAACATTCCCTTCGCAGTTCAACCCTTTGATTCAACTTGATACGATTTGACTTCGTTCTTTCTTTCCTGTCCTTGCCTTGGGCCAAGCAAAGCAAATATTCCAAAATTAATGTTCAATTCCGCTCTAGGCTAAAACAGATTTATAAACTGCGATGCCACATGAACTTGCTTTGAATTAGTTCTCATTTCATTCTGATCACGTTCAAATCTCAAATATTCTTCACATTCTGTATTTTCATTGTGGTAATAATTTTGGGATGCTTGAAGGCGACGGGTGAATTTAGGATTGGGGATGGGGTTAAGCTGAGAATGTCGTCTGTCGCTAATTCGAGAAGCCACGTTCCAAAGAGAACCAAGTTAAACACTGTGAATGAATATGTGGAATGACAAGTAGTGGTAATATGCATTAGAATTTTTGTCAAAAATCTAGTTGACCATGATAATTTGGCTGGTCTCTCCAATTCCTTTGCCCATTCAAGTTACCATCGTAGTATCTAATTTATGACAAAACACGAAAAAATTATTTCATCTCTAGCTTTTAGTGGCAATCACAACTCTAACCTGTTATGCAACGTAAATGTAATAGGACAAGATCTGTCGTGCTATGCTACAACTCCTTGCCCTTGTCATTTCTGAAGGAATAGTCAACAATAACAATGTCAACCCATCCTTGTTGCGTTGAGTTATGACTACTGTCGACAAGTTCCTGGATACTAGAAATTTGGGCATTTTAATTATTATTTATGCTTTCATGACCTAGTGGGAATGGCCGCAGGCAGAATAATTTGGCAGTTCAGTGCAAGGGCAAGGTACAATCTACAATGCCACACCCGATCTCCTTGGCTTTGGCTTTGTCAGAGCCTCAATAGTTTATTTGATTGCAAAAAATTGAATTATATCTGATGTCAATATATTTTGAAAGTCATGATCAAAATACTTAACAAGACATTGATTGAGCTATAGCTACAGCACAGCTACGTTTCTGCCCATGCTTTGNGCCCATGCTTTGTTTTGCCTTGAGCCCCAATGAGATTGAATTGCTTCGCTTTCGATTTTTTATTGTCTGTACTTGTAGTAGTTCCATGTTTTGCCTTGGATTTCAGTTCTGAGCTGACTGACTTGACTTTGGCATTGACATTTCCCTCCTACAACCATGACTGACTGCGCTGCGTTGTTTTCTTCCTTTGACTTGACTAGACCAACACGTGCAATTTGTAGTGCAAGCAAGCAGATCTTTTTTACGACTTCGTCTCGTGGATTCTCTAATGTAATGATTATAACAAACACTGGTTTATTTGCTTGCGTCATCAGTCTCAGCTAGCCATTAGCAGCTACATCCAAGTTTAATTCCAGTTCCAAGTCCAGGCTCAGGCGTTGCTGATTGTGTACTAATGAGCAATGAAAATATAAAAATGCATTTCTCGTTAGAAATGGGCAAGTAACTAGGGTTGTTGCATTACAATGTGTTTTACTAGACCTTTCGTTTTGTAATCGTTTTTGTACGTTAACTGCTCAATGAATTTTGTCCGTTGTCAATATGAAATTGTTTGACGAGTTCAAGATCAGATCTAAGAACCTTAATGGCGTTTTTGCTAAAGTTGGGCAAGTGGATAAAATATTTGCTGAGCTGGAGTGTACATTTTTTTATTCGTCAGCTTGCTTGGAGCAGTCAGTCAATGCTCATTAGCTTTTCGCTTGCACTTGCAGTTTCATTTCTTCTTATTCGTTGTTTGCACGCATAATGAGTGCAAAAATTGATTGAACTGTCAAGCAAGCTGGGCCAGTCAGCATTGAATTGATCTTTGCTAGCTGAAGCTATTTTATTGATTTACTTTGCCAACTGCCTTGCAGCAGACTTGCCTCGATAGAACTCGTTCACTGATTCTCTCCATCTCACCCGTTGTATTGTGCGTGGTGCAAATACAACAATGGAATGGCACGTTTCATTCAAGCCAGAACTATAAGGAAATGGAAGTAATTGAAAGTGGATTTTGCCACTGCCTAATTAATTATTACAACAAATCTGAAGCTTCACAATAGGCCAGGTAGAGACAGATCGTGTGAGGTGTGAATTGAATTTACATTCTCATTCAGTTCAATTTTTGAGTGCCCTTGTCCTTGTCCAATTCTCAATTCAAAATGGCATAAAATGATTTATGTAAACTATTATGAGTGTCTGCATTTTCTGTCGTTACTTAATTATAACGTTGACTTTGACTGTGGAGACTACTTGAAACATTTCATTGCACTGAATGATACGATCAGGTAAAACCGGATTAATTCGATTAAAATAAATGCAGACCACACCCAAGAAAACTTGTGCATAACTTCCAAGTTGGCAGGGTGGACTTTGAATATTAAAAATGTCAAAGATCCAAATGTTCCAAGTATTAAGGTCAAAAAAGTTTGAAAAGGAATCTGGGTTCATTCTTGCATGTGAACTCATACTTTGCTCAGCATTCTCAACTAGTTTAAGGGATTCGGGTATTTGGGGTTTGGAAAGCCTGCATAGTGCTTCGATTTATGGCATGCTATTTACGTCAGTCTAATTCTACTCACGGGTTTCGCGTGAAGATCTCCTTAGTCACAACTAAAACGTTATCAGCTTTTTTTTGCTTCTTTCTTTTAGAATTTGGAATAAGATTAGTTTAAAATTCCAAAGACTAACGGAAAAAAACTTTGGAATTGCTTTCCGGTTAATTTGTGCAACACCCTACCAGCCCAATATTTCCAAATTGATGTGGCGTAGGATAGCGAGTTTAGGTCAAGCTCACTATATAGTAGGGTAATTTGGTTTTATCCGTCCTTCAAGGGAAGCACAGAAGTGAACTTAGGAGGTTTGG
>WJEZ01000948.1:0-21262 GCA_009869925.1 Thalassaphorura encarpata | reverse complement strand
CCACCTGGAAGATTCTTACACTAAATTAGATTGAAACTTCAACTCTAATCTCTGTTCTAATTGTGCATGCTCAAAACTATTCCTCCACCAATGCACTTTAAATAATTCCACAATTTTAACTTCTAAAATTAAAATTCATCCAAAATTTCTAGCATGTCGACAACAGAAAGATTCAATCAATTTCAAACGATTGATCAGAATTGACTTTGTCCATAGATATATACGAACTACGAATAATTTCAAAACAATAATTTTGGAATAAATGTAGGAGATAATAATTGGTATCAATTTCTAGACTAATATGTGATGTTGAAATAAAAACATGAAGAGACAGATGAAAATGAAAAGATCAAATGCAATGAATGTACCCGCAATTGCAGTATTTTTCAATTTCAGAGCTTGAGGTTCTGATGAATTTAAATTTCAATCTTGGTAGCATTTCTCAGTTTCCATTCGTAGGTTTGACTCAACCAATGGGAAGGAAATCCACCTTTAAAGAAGGATGAAATAATTCTGTGCAATTGAAAATCCAGCAGTACGTCGGTTTTTTGTGTCATGGTGAATGAATTGGCAAAAGTCCTCTCCAGAATCACAGTTTTCCTAGCATAAACATTTTTGGTTCTGTTGATCTGATTTAGTTTGACGATAATTTCTGTGATTTTGTCACCCTCTGCCATGAACGCAGTTCCATCGGATTTCAAAATTTCGTCTTTAGCTAAATTAAAATGACAAAACAAAATTCATTCGTCAAGGATTTTCCAATATTTTCCAACATATTCTGCTCTTTGTCCGATTTGGTCAAAACATATTGTCCAATCAGAAATCGGTTAAGTTGAGGTTGTATATCCAGTCCAAATCCACTGAACAAAAAAGATTTTCTATTTTGGTAGTACTTCAGTTACATTTCTGAGCAATCTTGGCTAACAATTTTTCATCTACGCAACAAGTCCTCGTCAGTTGCATTAAAGTCTGTAAGAATTTTCTTTTCCATACTCCAAAGAATTGAGAACTTACTTTGAATGACGCCATCGAAATCCTGGAGACGATTCTACTGAATGGGTGCAGTTAGAGTGGTCGTCACGATTCTTTTGTATCCATTCGTAATCACAATTCCCATAAGGAGAAATGGACAAAAGTGAAATCCAACTGCAACTGATTTTCTCAACATTGGACTTGGTTCAAATGGATGTTCAAATAGAAGATTGAGAAGCAAATCAATGCAGAAATCCAATCCTTGTTTAAATGAATTCTTTAGACAAAGGATTTTGTCCAAAGCAAATCCTAAGACGAAGTATCCAATCAGAGAAATCCAAACGTGTGGGTCATTTGGAGATAAAAATGTTTGAAATAAATTTTGTTGAGTTTCTCCCTGATCACATGTCAAGAAATTGTATTCTTCCTTTTGATTAAATACACACTTTTGAACGCAATCATTTTGTTTTTCAATTACAACGGTTGCTTGATATTTATGCGTATGAGAATGATTTGGAATTAATTTGTTCAAAGACTGATGCAAAAGTGAACCCACGAGGAACGTTGCATTTGGAAATTCATTTGAAACTTGAAGTAGAAGAATTGTAGATGTAGAAAAAGAAGTGTTTGATGCCATGATTTTTCCCATGGACATAGATGGACCACAATATTCTGTTGTGGCGAGTATAAAAGATGGTGTGTGTAGAAATGACCACATTCTATCATAAAATTCTTTTTCCAACGAATCACGCAATCTGTTAAAGTAATTAGAATAAATCTCAATATTCCTCAACTTTGTAAACTGTAAAGAAGGATGGAAACCCACTCCTTATTCTCACGACCTCAGTCTCAGGGTCAAATGTCAAAACCAAAGGATGAGCTTTATATATTTTTAACGTGTAGTCCTTTACCCAATCTATACCCATGTTTGGTCCTATCGTAAAAATATAAGAATTTCTAATGGAACAAAAATGAAATTCTTGCTGAAATAAAATCCAATGATGATTAAACAACTCGAATGCCACTGAATGAATATCACGTTCATCGCATTCCGGATGATTTAAAATTAGAAGGACAGATGTGAATTTTCCAAAACTTGGCTTTTCTCTACGACTTTCAGAATCACAATCAATCAATCAATCATATTTTTTTGACGTTTAGCTTTCGCTCTATCAACGTAGTATAATCATATAATTTGTGATATACGATTTTGAGCTAAGGTTTATACAAGTCTGGTGTAAAAGCCTACTAAAGTAATGATAGGTGAGAGCACAGAGTATATCTAACATTTGAACACTTGGAGAGGTCCATTTCGTCAGATAAGGTAGGGGGAAACGATGCGAAGTCGGTGGGCATGCTGACGTTAACCAAAAATACGCTAAAGCGTCGCCTATGATGTCCCATTTTGCCTCCTCGTGTCAGGTCATGGCCCACCACCACCATGCACTTCTCACAACCCATCTCCAGCAGGGACGACGAAACCATAGTGTCTTATAGCTGGCACACCGGCACAGACCACAAAACACAAGTTCAGCCGCCGACTTGTCTTCACCTTGCTTTCCATCTTCTAGTACATCATGTCATACATTTATATCCGCTTAAAGATTGAGTCCAATGTGAAGGTCAATTAAGCTGGCGACTCCTCGGCTTAGTCGTGGATTTCAGAGATTCCGTACTCGCTTACACTTTCAGTGTTCAACGTTGCAGGGAGGTTTGTTTCTCCAATCGGTGGCCCTTGCGTCCTTTCCTGCAGGCAAAAACATCCCATCTACTTCATTGACCACCTGGTCAACCATTACCACAGGATGATAGGCAGCAAGGTTGAAGTACGGCGTCTCCTTGTCTCTTACGTCACGTACAGCGCACTTGCAACTGCACGATTTATTCACCAAGTGTCCAAATGCTCAAAGTTTTCTCCAAATTTAACGCGAACTGGCACAATAGAGTTGGAAGGGTCAGATTAGTAAATTTTGGTCGCGGTCCAATTTGGCCAGGGGAGTTGCTTAAGCCCTAATAAACTAAGTTTGGCTTTAAACACTTACACTGAATGGAACAAAAACCACATGGGAAAAAAGTAGCAAGTAGTGTAGGAAGGGTATGAGTACCGGAGCGAAGAGAAGTAGAACCTTCCTCCTTGCCTGCCTATGAGCAACTCAGAATCGCAATTAATGTGACTATTTTTTTTGACGGATGATTGTCCTATGGGCAATGTCGCCGGATGCCATTGCAATTGGCTTGGTTGTTTCTGCGAAATCAATACTCTTCTCAAAGGACACAACAAACGCAAACGGATTTTCAAAATTTTGAATAAATCTTCCAATATTCACACTACTTCCTTTTTGAGCTGAAGTTAACAATGGGGAAAAAGTAGTATGAGGGATATAAAAAACCAATGCATAGTTAAACTCTGATACAAGAAAAGGACTGGCAGCTTTAGGATTGAATCGATCAATGTCCAAACCAAGAACTATTCCAAAACTAATTCTGATAAGTATTTTTCACCTTGTCCAATGTTTAATATTTAACATAGGGACGAAACAAGGATACTCTAAAATATTAAAATGAGCTCTTATTTCATACATATATTGACAAATATTGATTAACAATCAAGACAATACCACTCAACAATGCCCGATCCTGATCCAAATCTTTGCATCGTGTATTTTTCAATGTCAATGAGGAATCCAGTTTTCTTTGAATTTTTGGTGCAACACCCTTTGCAATCTTTGTCAGAACAAGCATCGTAGACTTTTGCGTCAATTGTTCTTGACCCTTGTTTTAGCCTCAATGTCTTTACTTTGTATTTTTTTGCGTCTTTTGAATGGATTGCGATGATGTTGCTTGATTGAACCCAACTCTTTGTTTTTTTTCCACTCACAAATGCAAATTGTCCAGCCCAATAGCATCCATTGTATTCTCTGCATTCTTTACTCCCTGGTTCTGGGTAAGACTCGTAGTTAGTCAAATCTGCCTTCCTCCGTTTCTCTGCATATTCAATTACAACATTCAAATTAAAATAATTAAAATTAAAATTATTTTTAAATCTTGCGAGCTTTGACGATGGTTGCCACAATGGATAAAGTTAAAAGCACGAAGAGAGATTACTTCATTTTAATTGTGTTAATTACGATTTTATTAATTATTATTGTATTTCAGAGGTTTTTATACAACGCCATCTTCAACCACTACATCCCAAAGGAATTCCTGTTGTGATTACAATTCCATAGGAAATGGTTTCCCTTCCGTCCTAATATCATCTAACATTTTATCCTAACCAGCCTCAAATAAAATGAGGACAAACAGGTCCAATGAAGTAAGGCTGAATATATTGTTCAACATCAGATTCAAATTTCCAATAAGGCAATGATTTAATGATTTATTATTCCATGTAATGATTGAACGAGTCAAGTATCCTACATTCGCATTTATTATGCAGCTATTCTTTTCAAGTAAAGGTTTCATTTTTTATTTTTCTTGTCAGGACCACGCATGGTTGCATTGGAAGGGTACAAGATATGGACTCCACCCTCACTCTTGTTCCCTTGAGCATCTACAGGGTGAAAATGAGGAGATTGACCTCGTTTGTGTGGAGGATGGTTAATTGGACTTTTGGCTGAAAATTGAAAATTCATTTAAACATGAATGAAAATGAAACAATTAGGCCAAGTGGGTTTATTACCTCGACTCCCTCTGTGTGGCTCATTGCGCATGGCAGCGTCTTTGGCCTCAGCTTTGCTATTGGCTTGAATAAAATGGCGCCTTGGCTTTCCACTTCCACCTGGTTCCAACCCTTTGGCCAAAGTCTCCTCCCGATTCTTCTCAATTTCTGCCTTTCGTTTTGCTTCAGCTTCATTTCGCTCTGCTTGAGTCAATCCGTCTCGATTACGACTTCTACTTCGACTCCTTCTTTCCCCTTTCTTTCCTCCCACCATCAAGTGCTCCATTGACTCTTGTGGGTATCTTTCTCTCAGCCAATTACTCGTCTCTTGGATTTCTTTGAATTGTTCTGGATTATTCAGAATTCTTTCAGATGATTCGACACGTAGTTGATCTACAGATTTATTAGTGAGGGCACCAAGGACCTGGTAGCCACAATCCATTGAATTTCCTGTCGCGCCCTCTAACGCCTTGGCTTCTTCGCCCGTTGGATTCAAAAGACTATAATGTCCAACTTGATTTCCTTCTCCTTTTTCGTACAAGACGATTCGAATCCCTGAGTCAATTTCTTCTTGAGAAGGAACATAATTAGGGTCATCTACTATTTTTATGTCAACTCCATTTTCAGCAGCCATTGAAAACATGATGGCCATATCCGCTGGATCTCCATCCAATACACCTACAGCAACTACACCCAAATTTTTCATCGTTTTTTCAGACACACTTGTTGTTTTATTGGCTAAATTTGAATTTCCCTCGTTTTTCTGCATTGCTTTTGCAACTATTTCACGTTTTTGCCAAGCAAGTTTATAATCCTTGGCATTTGCATTGATTTGATTGGCGAATGTGTTTGCGACGTCATTAATAGCCAAAAATTCATTTTCTTCCTTGGTTCTTTGATTTGGATTTTTGTTTTTCAACTCTTGAACTTTTTCTATTTGTTTTGTTTTGTTCATCTGTATTTTGAGATGAGTCGACGAGGAATCGGTCTTGGATCTGAGCAGATATTTTTGCCACAATGGTTCCAGCTACTCCAGCCATGACAGGTGACACGAGATGAGAATTTGCAATTCTCACAATGTGATTCGCGATTCCATCAACCACGGTCTTTAACATTAGGCTATTTCCACTACTTTTTATATCAAATCCCTTTTGGATTTTTGCCAGCTGTTTTAATCCTTCTTTGACCTTTGATTTTTCTTCACAATTTGGAATGAAGTCTACTTCAAAACTATGCTCGGATTTGAATCTGATTTGACTTGCAATTGCAGTCGCAGTTTCTTTGGAAATGCCACATTTTGATTGTAGAATTAATTCTAGCCTTGGTTTATCTTGGTTTAATTTGGTTTCTGATTTCTTGAGACACGCGAGTGACGACAGTTGCAATTTCTGTCATTCCAGTCACAAGACCATAAATCATAGTGACTCTTGCGTAAGAACTTCCTAGGAATTGGGGTGATGAGAGAATTCCATTCATGAGTGGAGATCCAATGGATGACCAAACGCCCAACCAACCTGTGGATTTTGGATTCATTGTTGAATCCAAAACTTCTTTGACTTTGTAGCTGAGCCTTGCGTGGTCTAACCCTGTGGCGTAGTAACTCATGATCTGGATGAATTCTGCCTCATAAAAATTATTTTTGACTTGTCCACTAACATTTTGAACAATTCCTCCTTTGACTTGATCAAATGCAAATCCAGCCAAACTATCTCCAAGACTTTTGAGTCCAACTCTAGCTCCTGTCTCAACCACAGAGACTGCAATGTGCTTCACAGCCAAACTCTTCAAATTCTTACCAGCTGTTGCAATCGTGGCATTCAGAATTTTTCCATTGACAAGGACTTTTGTCCCTGCTGTTTCCACCACTTCAGTCACTCCCTTTTCAGCAATGAGGGCCACGCCCTTCCCTGCATCTTTTAGGCTACTCAGTCCCATGCTCACTGCAGAAATCGTCAAACTTACAGCCTTCTGCGTGGCATAACTTCCCCAACTGAATTCCCTCGTGGAATAAATGCGTTGAGCTGTGACGAGGTCACTCATGCCCTCAGTGATCAATCCCATCCCAACTGTAGCTCCAAAGCCAGTGCAGATTAGTACGCCACCTAGTGTCACTTGAACGGCAGCGATGGCCACGACTCCAGCGATGCTAATCCAAGGGACAAAGGCTCTTTCGTTAAATGTGACAATGAGGCAGATCCCTCTAGCGCTTAAATCCCGCAGTTCTGCCAAAGGCAAAGAATCAGCCATGTAGAGTTGAGTCAATTCCTTAACGTCACCCTGTACAATGTCTTCTTGTTCAACGTCCGCTTTTTGCAACACAAATCGAGCAGTGGATAAATTCATGTTTTCTACATGTAAAATAAATTCACATTTTAATTTTCTTAGTTCAGGGATGATTTTTGTGGCAGCATTTCTATCCATAGACACGAGATGGGTGATTGTCCTTTCAAAATTTTGACCAACATAATTCCAGAGCATTTTAATACTTTCGGCAGAATTTTTATCTTGAATATTTTGTATCGTCATGTTAAGTGTTGTAGATTTTGATTCAAGCTTTTCTCCGTATTTCAGTCCCTTTAAAATTTCATCCATTTGTGCGGGAAATTTCAAATCTATGAATTTGATTGATTTTTCAACCATTTCTGACTTGGCAAGGATTTGCTTGCAATCATGAATTTCATCACGATTTTCTAAACTTATGAGTTTTTTGAATTTGTGATTTTTTCACCAACATAATTCCAAAGAATTTTAATACTTTCGGCAGAATTTTTATCTTGAATATTTTGTATCGTCATGTTAAGTGTTGTAGATTTTGAATCAAGTTTTTCTCCGTATTTCAGTCCATTTAAAATTTCATCCATTTGTGTGGGAAATTTCAAATCTATGAATTTTATTGATTTTTCAACCATTTCTGACTTGGCAAGGATTTGCTTGCAATCATGAATTTCATCACGATTTTCTAAACTTATGAGTTTTTTGAATTTGTGATTTCCTTTTTCAGGATTTGTCCATTTGATTTCTGCTGTTTTGCATTGACCAGCCAATCCATTGGTTCCAAGGGACGTCATCACAAATTCCCAATCTTGTGATGATTCAAATCCAATTTCTAAAGAGAATTGCTGCAAATTGTTTGATTTTGAAATAATCTTGTCAAAATCAAAGCTTAGTTTATCATCTTCAAATTTGACATCGAATATTTCCAAATTGAGTTGAAATTTTTGTTTAAGGATTTCTGCTGAAGAAGCAATTGCAGCTAGGTCCGCTTGAGGGCAGCTCAATCTGATGGAACAATCGTTCATGTTTGGACCCGCATCTCCTTTCCATGTCTTCATTCTTTTCAACAGTCGTTTTGCTTGTTCTGTTTTTGAGTCAGACAAAGTCTCAATTGCTTGGTCATGCGTAAATCCAGTATCTTGGCGCCAAGTCAAATCATTAAATTCTAAATTGTAGCGTTCGTAATTAGCAGCGCCAGGAATTTCTCTGGCAGATGATTGGATGACAGAATCTGGAATTAATTGAGTTTCTTCCAAATTCCCGCCAATCCCCGTGCAATAAATTTGTCTCAATGATTTTTCAATTGTTGAAATTGTCCCACTCACATTTTTTATGTAAGATCCAAGTAAATTTGATTTTTCTGTCAATTGTTGTGTGATGAGTGATGGATTTTCTAAGGATTGTTTATTGACCAAAGTTTGAATGACAGTGATCATTGCCATTTCTTCATGAAGCAAAGGCAGCGACCTCTGCAGGACTTCGATGGCAGCTTCTTTGTATCCTCTCTCGTGGCTATCAAACCAAACCACGTTGACTCGACCTTTGAGCATCGCATATCCTTTCCCGACTAATGCTCCACTTGCAAATTGAGGATCCATTTTAATCGCATTTTCAAAATGCGCTTGAGCTTTGTCCATTCTTTTGTTAAATTTTGAATCTTGGCTAAATTCATAATTTCCCAATTGGTATAAAATAAAATAAATTTGATGAATTTTGAATGATTTGATCAGAATTCCAATCTGAAGACAGTTGTTTTTCAAATTGAATAAAATCTGACTGAATCGTTTTTGATGAATTTTGACCATCATCGAATTTTCTGAGAAACATTGCCCATCTTTCTTCCACAGCTGAAAGATAAATGACTTCACCTGTTGTTGGACTTACGGACCCAATCTTGGTATTTTTCTTGACATAATCCATAGTCTGTCTATAATATGAATTATTCTTACTTCGGTAATCTTGTCTAAAATCTTGAAAAACTTTTGAAAATTGACTGAAGAGTTTATCCTTGATTTGAATAATTGGCAATTCTTCATTTTGAAATTGTAAAAGTAATTTTTTTTCTTCAGCGTCTCTTTGGGCAACTAATTCAAAATTTGTGCTCTGTGCGTGCGCAGGCGCAGAAACAATGAGTTGTCCAGTTCCCCTTTTCCCTTGCCTAGATGTCCTCCCAAATGCTTGTTCTTCTACACGCAAACTCCCAGGTAAAAACGTGAGACAGACATGTAAACCTCCATATTCTTCCACGTCAGCAGTTTTGATGTCAGTTCCTCTTCCCGCCAAATTCGTAGCTACATATCACATCACCTGGATGAATCCTTTCAATTTGTTTTTCTTGATTCTCTGAATTTTTTGTGTACAATTTGACCTTGACTTGTTTAAATTTTTCCAGCGTAGCACTGATGACCTCTGCTTGTTTGATTGTTTCACAAATAATCAAAACTCCTCTTCGTTTCGACGTTTCTTCCAAAGTTGTGATCAAAATTTCCTGAAACCAATCTCCTTCCCCTGAGGCAATAAAATCTGGAAATCTGACATATCTTTTGAAATGAACTTCTGGAATAATGAGTAAATCTACTCCGTACACTTGCCCTAAAACTGATTTCCCAGTCTCAGAGCCTAAAGTTCCAGTGAATCCAACGACGTTTCCTTCATATTTTTGAAACATTGCCAAATTTGATAAAAAGTTGGTCGTGACAGATTCAGAGTTGAGGCGAAGTCCATGTTTGATTTGAATGAATTGATGAAGTCCATTGTTCCAATTTGTACTGGCTTGGACAACTCCGGTCGTTTTGAAAATCAACTGGTTTCACTTGTCCATCGTCTACGACGTAGTGAACATTTTCCTGAAATGCTTCTGCAGTCAGAGCACTGTCAACCCATTTGGGAATTTGAGAACAAGCAAATTCTTCTAGATTCCTTGGAAGTTTAATCGTCTTTTTTTTAATCAAATCAAAACCATAGTTTTTCAAATGATCCACAATAAAAGAGTCAACGTTTGAAATGGGGTAAATTCTTGCTTGTTTCAAATTAAAACCACAAGAAATGTAGGCCAAAACATCTGGAATTGTTTGAAGTTGATTCGTCGCTTCATGTGCAAAAGAGTATGACATACCTCCCTCCTTTGAAGCAGCGGCCCCTAGCTGCCCTTCCATGTAAAAAATATGCCCATTGAATTGAAACAAATGATTTTTGATGAAGGTCTAATCGATCCCAGATTAAATGATACATGATTTGAAGTAGATCCATTCCAGGAAGTGTTGATGATAATCTGGCTAATTTTGATGAGTCATCAATGAACATGGCATCTACTTCGTCAACAAGGGCAAAGGCACAAGAACGACCTCCAAGGGTCCCAAGGTCACTGTACGTATCTCTCAAATAATCAAATTGAAACTGAGAACAATCTCCATACACAATGTCATGGGCATAGCAGCTCTTGGCTCCAGAAATGTAACAATTGCTCTTGTCTCCATTGTGGTCACAAGTCAGTCTGAATAAATTATAAAATTTTGACCATTCTTTTGCATCTCTTTCTGCAAGGACTGAACTACTCGTGTACACATCGACAGAGTTTCCTTGTAAAGATTTGATTGTTGCAATCATCCCAATAATCGCTGATTTTCCTGACCCAGTTGCAACTTGTAAAAGTTTTCCTTTGTTTTTTACTTTGTCGTCCAGTGCCATGAGACAAGTGAGGATTTGAACATGAGTCAAATGAAAATTTGTGATGAGATGAAATCCACGTTTGACGACCATAAGGGCTTCTGTGATAAACTCAGTAGACTTGACCCTTGGGTCATTCTCTCCAGCTTTGACCTTGACCCAAAGTGCCCACTCTTGGATTTCCCAAGCAGACCAATTACGAATTGGTTTTGAGGAATTTGTGCAAATCATACTTTTCGCTTGACTATCAGTATCAGCAATGGCCACAATTCTATTTTTTAAAGTTCTTGCATCCAAAGTTAATGAATTTTTGTGTATGAATTCTGAAATGATTTTGTCAATTGGTTTGACTCCTCCATTCGTGGCTTCAAATGCCAAATCATTCAAAATCCGACTACAAGTTCTGATGCAATCTTCTGTGTTCCAAACCAAATCAGAATTCTTGAGTGCAGATGTGATTTGAATAAAAACACTTGAAGTGGCTTGGTATTGATGACATTGAAAAATCACGTGTTCGTACACCTTCAAAAAATCCTTTTTCTCCACTTCGCAATTTTGATAGCTCCAGGAAATCTGTCAGCTGCTTTCTTGAAATTCCCGCCTTGAGTAGAGACACGAATATTCTCAAAAATCTTGATTCTCTCACGCCCTTTGGTAGCAAAGTTGACAAAAGTTGAGCTTCTAATAAAATTCTGGCATCTTGAATTGAAAACTGCACTTGCGCAATGGACGTTCTGTTGATTGCTTTGAAAACTCTTTGTTTATCTTCAATTTCATCCATGAGTTGAATAAAATCATCCAAAGATTTCATATCTTCGATACACGTGATAGAACTCAGCAAATTCTGGGCAAATTCAACTCCAATGGCAAAAATGAAACGTTGTGCCAAAACATCCAAAATGGCGGCTCCAATTTTAAATTTAAATTTTTCAGAGAGTAAATTTGAAACTACCGCTCGCTCAGTGGCGCCAAGAATTTCCATATTGTCATCAAACTTTTTCTTCTCGTTCAAAATTTTGATAAAAGTTTCAATTGGCAATTGATTTAAATTTAACAAAATTTGAATTATGATTTTTTCATCTTCGTATTCATCCGAAATTTTTTGAGCTGCGAGGTTGATCAATTCATTCGCATTTTTGTTTCCCAAGTTTTTGTAAATGCGCTGAAGACAGAGCGCCATCTCTAATGCGCGGTTTTCACTCTCAGCAAATGCAGTGATGAAATTTGAAATGACTAAAAGTTTTTGCCATTCTTCTCTTGCATATTTAAATGGTTTGAGTCCATGCAAATCCCAATATTTTAAAGAAAAAAGCAATCCAAACAATTCATATGTGAAATCTGGATCTTTGTCTATTTCAATTCTTGCTTCTTCTTCATTTTCAAATATTTGTTTAAAAACTCCAAGAATCATAGACTCAAAGTCGAAAGTCGAATGTTTATCTTCTTCTTCGCATAATTTTTTGGTCTGTTCGTCTGAAAGAAATTGAAAAGTTTCAAAACTTTTTGTTCGAATAGTTGGATTTGGATCTCGGACCAAATGTCCAAACAGTTTGAAAGTTTCGATTGGAGTTTTTGAATTTTGAAGTTTTGCCGCTGAAGTTAAAGCTTCCAACATGGATATCAATATTTCTTCATATTCATTTCTACTTTCGGATCTCAACAGTTCTTGGAATAATTCTGTCATTTCTTCAACACATTCTTTTAAATTTTGTGCAAATCCTTTTTCAATGATTTTTGCATAGATTTTGTAAACTGCAGAATCAGATGGAGACTTGGAGCGAAGGATTGAATTTTCGATTAATTCCACAGCTGTAGTACATGCAATTTTTAGCATAGAGTCTTCATTTTTTGAATTTTGCTCAGCTTTCTCAATCAAATCCAAGAATTGATCCAGAAATATTTTATCTAATTTTGTATTTTCAGAATCATAAAATTCTTCAGAATTTCCAATGAGGATAAAAAAGTTTTTGTAAATTTCAATCTTGTCCTCTTCAGTTTTGGCGGGATTATTCAAACCTTGGAGTATAAGATTGAATCTTGTATTTTAGCTCAACTTCTTCATAATTCTCGAGATTTTGGTTTTTTGATATTTGGAGTTGAATTTCTAGCAAATCCGGGTTTTTTGACATGAGCAAATAGTTTGCAAATTTTTCTGAGATGCTACTGGTGTCGCCATCTACCATCAGTTTCGTTATGATTTTTCTTCCAATATTCTGCACAGCATCGCACTTTGAATTTGTAATCATGGCAAATCCAACGCTTTCGTAGATAGAAGTAGGAAATGAAATATTCTGATGAAATTTGCAAATTATTTCCAATAGTTTGGCAAACTAATTCCAAACTTTGTCCATTTTTCCTGATCAGAATATTTTGGATTCTTCCCATGAAAGCTCGATTCTTGAAAAACGTGACATCTCTAAGTTGAGCTCTCCACGCATGATCAGATTCTTGAGAATCAATACAAAATAAATATTCCAATTTTTTGACAAAATGTTCGTCATCTGCTTCTGAAATATCTTCAAATAATTTCAATTCAGCTCGTACAAATGGTGGCAGATGAGATAAATTGTTAACCAAAAATTCATGAATATTTTCAACAATGGATTTGCTCACATTTGATTTTGATTGGATTGAAAATAAAATTTTGAAATCTTGTTCCTCACAATATTTGGCGCCATTCCAATTCATGGAAATGAATGCTTGGAGTCCAGTTTCTAAAATCCTCAGATTTTTATCTTGCATCGCTTCTCGAAATATTTTATGAATTTGTTTCAAATTCACTTCTTTAGAATTTTTTCCTTTTGCGCATGCGTCTGAATTTTCTCTTTGGTTTCCAAGTAAAGCTGAATTTGCAATTCCACTCAAAGCTCCCAAAATTTCCAAGCGATGGCGCTGTGTTTGAGATTTTTTCCAAAACTGACATGCGCGTCTAAGGACTTCTTTGGCTTTTTCCATTGGGTCAGCTGGCGCTTCTTGTAATTCATTTTCTTTGATTTTCCCGCCTTGCGCTTGCCACGTCATCAGTACTCCCATCTTCCGACGAGCATTCCGACCAGAATTGACCCACAAATTACAAAAATGTTGAGCAACGTTTCCAGCCCTAGGCAATGGCGTTTGACTCGTTTGGGCAAGTTTAGCCAAAATGAATAAAATTTTGTCAAATAATTCATTTTCCCCAATTGACTGCCCTCTAGCGGTTTGCTTGCAAAATGTGTCCACAAGTTTACCAATAAAATTTGAAGGCAACGTTTGATTGTTGTGCACAATTCCAAAAGCCAATGCCAAAATATTGAAATTATTTTGAGACATGATTTCTTGTGGTTGACCATCGAAATTTTCTAAAGCTGCTTGGATGACTGGAGCAGAAATACTTTGTCCATTTTCAGCAGAATAAATCAAACATTGAATAACTTGTTCAGAAATTGATTGAATGCTAAGCATGATTTCCATCAAATAAAAACTCAAAATGGACAATTTTCGTCCTCGTCCTTGATATTCCAAAATGGAACAAAGGCCAGATTTAACTCGCTCGATGTCATCTGTTGTTTTCTTGACCTTTGGAAACAAGTTGCCAAATTCACTCAATTCAATTTCCTCCAAATTTGAATTATTCAAAAACTGAACCAAATTCAAACACATTAATTCCATGTCCAAATCTTGAAAGATAAATTCTGGTAAATCCTGGATATTTTGAGCCTGGAGCAAAATTTTGAAACTAACATTTCGACTTTCCCCAAAATTTGTTTCAGATGTAAAATTTTGATGAGCAAATTCGATGGATTCATCTGAAATCATGATGTCCGCGAGGATGAGGACATCTGCCGTCAACTTGTACAATTTGTCTTCACTTCGAAATAAATTTTCAATTGCTTCCACACAAAATGTAGGAACAGAATGCGACTGTGACCTTTGACCCTTAATATTTTTCTCAATTATTTTCAAAACCTTTTCAGATTCTGAATTTTCATTGAGAATAAAAGTGAATAGTTGAAAAATGGTTTCTGGGAATTGGACATTTGGCGCTTGCGTGTTCAAAATATTCATGATTGGTTCATTCACATATTGGGCAAAATTCTTTGAGCCCAAAACGAGGGAATTGTCCCAAGCATAAATACTGGGAAACCAATTCAAATCATCCGATCCAATCTTAAAATCTGGCATAGTTGAAAATTTCTCCAAGGTCAGACAATATGCCGAGGTCAAATAAATTTGTATATCTGGGATAGGATCCATTCGCTAGAGGGCGTAGGCAGCTGAGAATATATTCTGGAATAATTTGATCAGGTGAAAGTGAAGCGTTGAAAATAATTTCACAACTCAAAATCCTTGTCATTTTATCCGGACTGATTTGGATTGCCTCAATCAAATAATTCAAAGTTTCTGTCGTAAGTTTTGGATTTGCCTTGAGTAGAATATTAGCAACAATTGCTGAAATGTAAGTTTCATTGTTGCCTCCATCTTCTTCTTCAGAATCTCCTTCCAAATAAACACATCCCAGATCATCTACTCGATCAAGTCTCAACAATTTATAACCAAGTTTTTGAGGACCAGGAATTGAAATGGATCGATTATTCAAATTTCCCAGACTAATCACAATCAAAGCTTCCAATTTTCTATTCTGGTTTTCCACGGCTAAATCAATCAACATTTTGATGAGTGATTGAGATGGAATTGTTCCTTTGTCCAAAGTACGAAGAATTGAGCGAATTAAACTCGTTTGGAATTTGACCTTTGACTCTTCGTCCCATGATTTAAATTCCTTGAAGTCTTGGTGCAAATGAATGTAAATGTCAAGCCATTCTTTGTTCAATCCATTTTCATCATAAGCCAAATAATCTTCAATTACTTCAGCTGCTTGAATTCTTACGACATGTGCACGTGATGAGTTCTCGTATAATTTCCAACAGCTTTGGCACAAATTCAAACTTTTCTTGACACTGGCGCCCTCTTTGTTCAAAAACGACTTGACTTCCAATAAATTCCAGACATTCTCTCTGAGTTTCAATATCGTCGTCTCCTGTCATCAGAATTTCCAATGCTGATTCAAATGAATCAAAAAAATTGTCGTCATTTGTTGCAAATATTTTCCAAATCTTTCGTTTCATGTCAGCCGTGCATGTGTCCATGGTTTTAAATTTTCTCAAAATTTCTGAAAACTTTTCAGGGATTTTTTCACCAGATTTTAATTTTTGGGCAAAAGTTTCAAACATGGAAAGTAATTTCATTCTAGAATTTTCATAAGATGAATCCAAATTTTTTGAGAAAAAATTATGAGCCAAATCTGTTACAATTCCAGAAGGAATTTCTTGGTAATGGATAACGCTGTTAAAAATCCCAGCAATTCGCCCAAGCTCATACATCGTGACTGTCGTGTTGGATAATGCAAAGCCAAAACAAGTTTTATCTCTCAGCCAATTAATATCGTCGTCTTTTATTGGTTGTTTCTGATCAGCCATCGTAGCCAGATTTGAAATTTCGGCGCCAGTTGTTCGATACCACCAACGGTCACTTCCTCCGATTCCTCGCATTCTTGGTGTAGTAGTTGAATTTGTATTTCTTGCAATGGCCCTGGATCTGTTGCTATTTCAACGCATTAGACAAACTTATACTTTCCAACTCTGTTTTTTCAGATACGTTTTGTTTGTATGAACTTGCGACGACTTGTTGTGTTTTGACAGCATCAGCTTGAATCTTTCCGCCATCTTTTTTCTGCGCTCGCTCATGCGCATGACGCTCCCGCAAGATGTCTCCACCCAGTTTGAGCTATTCCTTTCGAAACAACAATTCCTGATGCATTTCTTTGCGAAAATACTTGGTCAGATTCAATCTCAATTTCTGAATCAAATTCATTCACATGTTGATTTTGATTTAATTCCAAAGAAACTTCCCATCTTTCCAACTTTTTCAAAATTTCTGTTTTTGTTTTGAAATCCACAAGGGGAAGAAATTTGGTGAGTCTTGATGCAATGGACTTGTTATGATTTTCAGAATTTATTTTGAGTCCAATGCATTGAACTAATTGAGAAATTATCCCTTGTTGATAATTTCCTCCAGATGTCACTTGTACCAAATAATCCAATGTGTTTAAACATTCTTCAAATTTTATGAATCCTGAATCCTTGGCCACACTATGCTTTAGAATTTGTGTAATTTGAAAATTTTCTTTGGAAAATGATGGATGAGTCGATTTCAAGAATTCAATGAGTTTTGGGGCAAATACCCTGGGAAGCCCGTGCTTTCTCGCAATGTATTTTAGGCAACTAATTCCATCAAAACGACAAACTGTTCCGTCTGAATCAAAATTTTTCTCACTTTGTTGTTTTTGGAAAATCTTAGCCAAAGAATTGCCACCCGACTTCGACAAGAATTGTTCCAATTCCTGATGGACCAACACAGAATTCTCGCCTGGGGTCAACAAATGAAAACTAAAAATGTCAAATAATTCCATTTTTCAAACCCGAAAGATTTTTTTTCCACTAGTGGACGAATTATGTGTGAATTGTTGAAGAATTGATTAGGTAATGAGTCCCTGGTAATGGATTCCAGGGCAAGCCGATAACTTAATAGCCGGAAGAAAGTGCTTGAATAATTTATTATCAATTCACGTCAACTTTTTGCAAACTAATTTTGGTTTTAGATAGCTGGACTGGAGAGTATTTGTGTGTGTTAAATGGTAAAACTAAACAAGAGTTGGTCCTGGTTGAGAGAATAAATTCAAGGACAACTCACACTTGTCTCCTTGATACATACCAGGTCCATTATCCCATGCTATGCCATGCCATGCTATGCTAGTCTACGCATTTTCATACGAGTGAGAAACTCAACTTGTTGGTTTTCTCACATTGACAGATTTATTGCAGCATTCACTCTCAGCCAGAGTTAAGATCAAGGCAAGGGTGAATCTGTGTACATGTTAAGTTTAGCCTCACTTACGTATGAATAAACACTTGTCTATTCCCTATCTATTCTGGGATATCTGTCGAGTCACCTTGCAAAATTCATGGAATTCCAGATATAGAGTACCCATATAGTTAAGCTCAGATATTTTGCTAATGTCAATAAATATGCATTGAAGCTAGGTAAGTACGTGCGAATTTATTTATCACTGCATATGAATTATAAGATCAAATTGTACAAACTTATTTTAATAATTCCATAAGTTTTAATTCCAATGCATTTCATATTTTTAAAAATTCTCAACCGGTTTCTGCCAGTTGACTTGAATTCTTAATTGTGACACTTTTCATCCACTTCCTAATGCACATGCTAAAACAGGAAGTCAGGAAATCAATAAAAATAGCTTTAATTAATAAGTATGCATTTAGTTAAGTTTTAATGGGTCGTTTACACGCAAAGCGTCCAGTGAAAATCCGGGTAATAACAAAAACTTTAGTCGCAGTTTGCAGCCTGCAGTGCAGTAGCATTGACAAGTTCCACAAAATTTTAGACAGAATTAAATATGATTGCTAGATTTTCATTCCGATCTTCCCAATTTTTATTATTTAGTGCATATTTGATAGGAATACTTCCAATTCGTGTTTGTGTAGGTGGAAATGGACGATTCACTATTATGACTGATGATGTGAAAACTTCAAGGCATTTTAAATTTCTCCGCGTCACATTATATTTTTATAGATTTTTGAATTTGTTTATACTATTTTGGACTCTTGGACTTCTGATTGGACCAATCGGGAAACAAATGCCAATTTGGGGAAAAGTTGTTGGGTCTTTTGCCATCATTGCTACATGCAACATAAGTGTCTCCCTCTATGCACTCAAATTTTATTACATTTGGATTCCCAACGTGGCCAATCAGAGGCTAGCCATGAATTCCTATTTAGCCACATGCTTCAACGTACCAGAACTGTGGACTTGTGATTGGACTGCTGACTTCAACAGTTTTATTTGGACGAGTATTTGTAATTATATTTATTCAGTCAGATACAATTTTGATTGACTACTGGGTCAACATTGTATTTTCACCAATTGACCCTTTGGTGGCTTCACTAATGCTTGGGGCTATTATTTATATTGAGGCAGTCATTTGTGTCCCTTTGATTGGAAGTGCTTTGATGAATGATGTGCTTTGTTTATTCTAATTGCATGAATGGATGGCTCGAACATCACACATGATAAATCATGGTTAAATATTTAATTAAAAATTAGTTAAAAAATACCCAATTTATTGATTACGGAATCTGCAGCAAAATTTGATCGATATGGCAAAGACAGAGTATTTTACTTATTTCGCGCTCATCAATTGATCCATGCTCAAGTACCTATAGCATATAGAAAATTATCTCCGTTAATTGGATTTTTCACACTTCTTGCAGTTATCATTGTGATTTCATCTACAATTTTATTTCATGGGGAAGTTGAGTGTTCTGGCTGGATTTCGAGTTGAGTTGAAATTAGCAAGTAAAACTGGAGATGCTTCAAAAATATTTTCCGAAAGTTTAGCCAAAGCAAAGGCGGGGAAAAGATACACGCAGAGATGGGCTTTGTCATGTCGTCCACTCTATTGGGTAGCTGAAATCCCTGTTCCGGTTCATTCGGCTACTTTTCTCATCATGATGGACTCAATCGTCATCAACGGAGTCACTAATTTTGTTTTACATTGGAGATCTCGTAGCAATTAATCAAACGAAATGACGCCAATGGATTGAATTATGTAAATTTTAGGGCGTTTGCCCTTATGTGATGATCTTGTCTGTCCGTGAAGAGTCTACAGGTCGCAATTCTTCGCCAAATCCCAAAACTCGTCGGATTTGAGCAATTCAATCTTTGGCTTCCTTAACCTCCCTTACACGACTTTGTCGGTCGGAGGACTCTGGCACCTGGCTATACAAATAGATTCAAATGGAAGCGGATATAAACTGAATAAAGTCAAAGCTACCATGATTCTTAGGATGTAAAAAAACAATCTCGTTTCACAGTCAATAGTCCAAAATGGTGCTGCTTTATTTCGACTTGTAGATCTATCTCCTCACAGAGTTCTTAACCGATTTTCAAAAACTCTACGGCAATCGACGGCCATCAGAGCAGGAATAAGGTTCGCTAGGTTTAAAAATTTCACTAGTTCAAATGGTACGATCAATATAAAAAGTTGGAAAATTTCTTAGTGCGCTTCACGGCAAATCCGTTTGCATGGTAATGGAATTCCTTGTAACATCATGACAACAGACGCCTGAATGTTTGTTTCATCCAGCTCGCAGTCATTTGTGTCATCCTACCAAACCACCAAATACAATTTGTGGTGTGGTGTATATATATTCAAGTGAATAGAAAGGTTATTTTCAATATCTACGTCTCGCCAGTTACCCTAGTTTCCCAATTGCCAATTCTGTTACCGCATCTCGTCACTTTACCCGGTTACTCCGACGCATAGCAAACGCCCCTAAGCTGCGCCGCGAAGCGGCACAGATTTTTATTGTTGGTACAGTCTCATGCACGTATACTGTTGATTAAACTAGACTTTGGTCCACTGGTTACTAATCCGTTTTCATGCTTTACTGGTTTTACATCAGCCAGCTTCATTTCACCCCTCTACGAAAGTTTACTAATGTTATAAGTGGGAGACGGGGCTATTATTCCAGTTCTTAGTTTCCTCTTCTGAAAAATCATTTTGTATTCGATCAAAATCATTTTCTCAATTTAAAAAAAAAATTTTTTTGTATAAGCTACTTCGCTAGCTTAAGTAATTCTCAATTATTGCGTATTTGGAACGACTGATTTAATTCCTAACCTTGTTCATTTTATTAGCTGGCGAAGACCAGGTTATCGTTCCCCCACTATTCGTGGAAGCCCTAACTCCTATTGTTTCGCAAAAGGATTTCTGATTTACAGGAGTTATTATTAGAAGCTTGCGCTTCCTATTAAATGAATGCAAATAGTTCCTATGAAATTTTGGCTCGTGCATCTATCTACTCCAAGAGTTCTTAATTGATTTTGGAAAACTCTTCACCAATCGACATATCTCAGGCAGGACAGGAGCAATAATGTCTCAGATTTCTGAAGTTTTTATTCGTCAGTCTGGTGAAAGTAAAAATAAGTCGGAATGCTCATTTTTGCTTAGATTTTTTTGCGCTTCACGTCGTTTCCGCAGGAAGTAGTCAATGGAAATACATAATACCAAAACTGTTTCACGAATGATATATTTATAAAGACAGTTGCTTCCACTTTTACAATCCACGTTGTTGCCAATTCTTTAAAGGCTTCTCAAATTTTGAAGTTATGGCAAAGTATATCGCTTTAATGTGTCCGGTGCTTCTGTATTTATTGACTAGCATTAGGTTTTATGAAATCTTGAAGCGATAAGTCCTGTTTCTAGATTTCTTTTTTGATAATGTACAAGGCGGGATAATTTTATACTGCTTCCAATTCCTCGGATGTACACTGTACGTACATGAACAAGTAACATGTACGTATGCATATGGTTAACTGACCAATGAAACATCATTTTCCAAACAGTACTTGGCACGTTTACTAAGCCTTTCGCATTTCCTAACCTTCGCCAGCTCATTTAATTAGAAAGTTGCAATTAATGATTCCAATTAAACCCAGATTTAATTATTGTGGGTTTAATTGGAATCATTAATTGGAAGGTCGGGTATTTGCTGCATTTGACTTTATTCCCACTGGACCCATCCTTGCTGTCGTGAAACAGAAGAAGCATTTACTTTCTTAATTTTG
>WJEZ01000947.1:0-21265 GCA_009869925.1 Thalassaphorura encarpata | reverse complement strand
GAATTCATTAGAGCTGAAAAGCAATGCCAACGTGCATGTGCATGGGCTGTGCCCTACACCTGTCATTGTCAAGAATCTCATTCCGCAAAGCAAAGACGAACGACGACGGACTGACTGACTACTTTGAAATTAAAATTAACATATCAACGGAAGTCTTGTGAATTAAGGCGCATCACATCATTTTTGACTCTAGAGTCTAGTCTAGACATTTCACAAGTTCTATAGTTTCTTCCTAACTTCTTAATCGAGTCTTCATGTTAGTGTTGAAATGTCTCCAGAAATGTGCAGAATCAAGCAGTTGAGCTCAGCACAAAGTAAACTACAAAGTGAAGTTCTGGGCCAAGGAAACATACAGTAACAGTAACAGCATGGGTCTGTGAAAACACCAGGTCAAAACAACTCGTGGTTTTGTTTCTAAACTTATTCTACGAATGCACCATAAGGCAAGCACGAGTCAGAAGCCACAAAACAAATTCAACTTCTCAAGATCATACAAACTGCATAGAATGTCTGTTCTGTTCAATTCCTTTGAAAATTTCGTCAATCGATCTCTAATCGTCGAAATTTTAACTATTTATAATCTTTTCAATTTAATCCATGCTTTCCCAAAATATGTGAAAAAAATGATTTGGCACTGAACTCTGGCAATTCCTTGTTCTCACATTTGCATCCAATGAGGCGATTAACTAGGTGATAATTCACTTGGAGCTTGCATTGCATTGCACTTGCCACGCCAGCCAAGGCGCCGTCCCCGTCACATTTACACAACTAATCTATACAAAAAGTTTGCATAAGATGACTTACTACCAGGCTACCCGGATTTCAAGCATGCAATGTAAATGCAATATCACTTTTTTTTCCTCCACAGGAAAAAATTCTACCGAACGAGGAGGAGGCGTATATATTTTATCCACTCGCTCCGCTCCGCTCCGATGATAAGATCCAATTTTCGATTCACTAATTTTCCTTTCTTTCCTCGCAGACCTAGTCTGTACGCATAGACAAAAGTCTGAGAAAGTCGAGCATGACATAAATCTGAGACGGGAGATTATAAATCAGTATTAAATGCAAATTAAATGGATTCCCCTTGTCTCAAAACGTCGAGTCGAATAAGTCCTGGGGAGACGTCAGGATACAGCAAGCAGCCAACTCGCGAAATTCTCAACTGTATCGAAAATTGAAAACTTATGCGTTGGTATATTTTACGAATGCTCGTATGTACGGCTACGCATGCAAGAATCGTATGTGTTGGGTAATGAGAAGAGACACATTTTTGGCATTCAGTTCAGAACCAAATGGTAACGGCATGGCAGGGAAGACGAAGACGACTAACTCTCATAATTCACATGTCCTCCGGAATCGCGAAAAGTTGGCAGTCGAGCGAAGCAGCAGCATCCTTATATACTAAAATTCAGCAGCATCAAGTGGAATTTTAGCTGTACTGCCTTCCTCCTGAATAGGATTTCCAGCTCTAATTTGATTCGATTGACTTGAACAAGTACGCGACATTCGAGAGAATTTAAAATTTCGGCTTTTCTCCGATGCTAAGATTTGTTGCTAGGTTGGCTAAAACTCCTTCCTTTACTCAGCGTGTTATTTCTTTACTCCTAATTCACAAAGTCTGGCAAGTCTTGCAATTTATTTGTCCGTGTCGTTCCTGGCTCGTGAGTTGAAGAAATACGGTTTGCTACATGTACGGTGATTTCATCGGAATCCCTTAATTTATCCTTTTCTCTTCTCATTCCAATTTGGTGAGCAAAGCAAAGGTAAGCGGAAAAAGTGGTGCCAAACTAATCTGTGAAATAGTAAGGCTGTAAGGGTGATGTATGAGTGGGTTAATTTGACATACAGTCCTACGCACGTGGAATCTCAAAACTAGTTTGGAAAATTAATTTGCGTGTGCCGATTTTACACTCTCGTGCCAAACTGGATGATTAGATTGCTTGTACACAGAGCCAAATTTAAGAAGTACCGAATTGGTTTTGGCACCTATAGTCAATTAAAAAACGGAAATGCTCCTAATAATCTCTGTTTAATTACAGTAAAAACGTTTCGTTAGTCATAAAAAATTCTCAAAGCATAAAAACAAGAAAAATCAGTAAAAAATGGACGTTAAATCTTTACGTTTTATTTACGAGCTAATGGATATTTTTATGCCTCGGTCTCGGCCTATTGGTCTTCAGCCTGAGTCTGAACGAAGTAAACATGCAAGCACGGTTGTGTTTGTAGGTTGTCATGTCATGTCCGCGTCCTTTTGTCAATCTTTGTGCTTCCATATAAAAGAGAATCATTAGTTTCCCTCTCTCTGTGTCTGTCTACTTCATTCATGTAAGCAAACATCTGTCCGGAAAATGGTAAAGGAGAAGAAGAATGAAATAGCGATGGACTGAACGAACTTTGGATGTCCAGTCAAGAGCAAGCAATCTATTCAAAAGCACGTAGTAAACTATTCTATTCCGTGTGTTATGTCCACTTGTAACTACCAACGAAGGTAGAAGAGAGTGTGTAGGAAAGGAAAGAGAAAATAATTGAACGAGGTTTCATTAATGGTTGACCATTAGTAGAACATTCTCGCTACCTCATCTTCTCCACAACTGCACTCGATCTTTAGGAACTCAGAATACTGTGGTACTTGAGGAAAAATATTATGGTCCAGGAGTTTGGGTCTTGGTGGACCTATCCAATTTGGAATGTTCATTTCATATGATATTCGACGGTATAGAAAATTTGTCCGAAGGTTTTCTAACTAATGATGGACACCTTATATTCCCAAATACTGAGCCAAGTCATGTATTAATTTCCTAATTTATAGCTGAAACTAATGTTCTCAGAATTGTAGTATTTTTTAGCCTAGAAATCCTATAATTTACTGACATAAATCCTGACTGTAGGTCAAAACAGATGATTTCTGATCAGATCAATGAAGTTCTACAGAATTCTTCTCCGTGCCGTAAAATAAAGACATTTTTTTGTTGGACTGGCCATTCCTATGGCTTTATTTAGACCAATTCACAATCACATCATCCATTTAAGGAGTAATGTTGATTTCCTCTATATTTCAACTCACGATTGCCACCATTTCCCTTCTCTGTCACTTTTCTTTTCTGCTGGNCATTCCTATGGCTTTATTTAGACCAATTCACAATCACATCATCCATTTAAGGAGTAATGTTGATTTCCTCTATATTTCAACTCACGATTGCCACCATTTCCCTTCTCTGTCACTTTTCTTTTCTGCTGGCCTCTGCAACTTTATCATCGTTATTATTTTTGTCCCATTCAATGAAGTTGAAACCAAAAACTTTATTTAGGAGATGCATGTCTGTCTCTATTATTAGACATGGGCCCACTACCCTTTTCATTTTCTAGATGAGATTTACCTTATTAGACAAATCTCTTGAGTGAGAACGGCTAGGCCCAGTGGGCAAGGAGGCATAGGCAATTTAGCCGAGTCATTGAAGCATTTGACCCATGGTTAACTTTTGGAAACTCATTGCCTGCCTGCCTGCCCGATCCTCCTTTTGTTCCTTAGGCAGACTGAACAGTCCCAAATGCATCACATCAAGATCAATAGGCAAGAAGGAAAGAAATAAGAGTCCAAGTTGTAGGCATAGGCAATTTAGCAGAGTCATTGAAGCATTTGACCCATGGTTAACTTTTGGAAACTCATTGCCTGCCTGCCTGCCCGATCCTCCTTTTGTTCCTTAGGCAGGCTGAACAGTCCCAAATGCATCACATCAAGATCAATAGGCAAGAAGGAAAGAAATAAGAGTCCAAGTTGCCAAAATCCTGAAACCCTTGTAATTAACGACTTTTCATTAAGATCTATTGAGGACGAGAAGAAGGGGAGCCCTCAGGGAATTCTAATCAGGTTCTTCAGGAGCAAACTTTAGGGAAGTGCTAGTATTAACCAACTAAGCCAGGCTTCCCTAGCTAAGGGAAAGTGGAACTGTTGTTGTTGACAGGGATTTCCCTTCCATCAGTTCAGTTCAGAAGGAATAGTATCAGTAAAAACTGGCTGAGGCAACAAGGCACGTTCCTTCCTCTCCTTCCTCTGTCAGCCTAGCCTAGTGCAGCATTGCAAATGGCAAATATTAAATGAGAAAGTTTTCTAGGGCGCGCGTAGAGGAAAAATATGAAAAGTTTATAATGAGGATGAGGACAAAGTTAATTAATCGAGTCAATGTAAATGTGACTCTCCAGCAGCAAAGTCCCTTCCCTAACAACCTAGCCATTTCCTTTTCCGTGAGATTGGTGACTCCACGTACTTAAAATTTTGGCTTGGGTTCAACTTCCGTAAGGGCAGGGCAGGCGGGCATGAACCAAAATTCATAAGTCTGACGTCGCCATGCATTTGCTTTAGCACGGATTGATTATTATTTCTGACAAAGAGGGTAACATTTACAAATCACCCCTTGTGGCATTTGTCCGGCTCGTGGTAAAGCATAGTCGAACAGTAGAGGAACCCCGATTCCGGGTTTTTAGGGGAGGATTTTGGCCACAGATGAAATTGACATTTAAATACAAAACATGTGTTCAGTTCTCTCAAACTGCCCACTCGGTTCTTCCACAATTACTTTTCCCGTTTCCCTAAGCAAGCTTCTGTGGCTGAATCTTGTCTTGCCTTTTACTTTCAACCATAGTCATGTATTTTACTTAAGTCCGACTAGACCACTGCACTTGCATTGCACTTCGAAGAGTGAAACTCTTAAAACTACTTTCTCTTGGACTCGGACTTGGAGTGTGTGTTTAAGACAGAGAGACAGAAGGAATGGAAAAGTAGTAGATTTATTTACCGGCCACTTAGGTCACCCTCAGCCCTGGAAATGTTATTACTATCACTGAAGATGTAGACTCGATTATCAGCTCGATACCATTTGATGGAGTGGATGGGCTCACAAGCCTCATTCACTTGGCAAGGTAAAACTACTTTTGTTTTGGAAAGTCCAGATACTTCAGATGTTGAAATTGATGGAGAACCTGAAAGTCAATCAAAAATACAAAATAAATATAACAAATAAATATATCTATATACTATTTGTATAACAATGTTTTTTGTCATGAGTCTAGGCTAAAACCTATAATAACGTGTGCCGTGCAAGTTTTCTTTTCTAGAGAAAGTCGTCACATCCCTCGACAACACTATACGTACAAGTAGTAATGACTTAACTTTTTTTCAGAAAAAAAAGTTGAAACAAAGTTGGTTGGTTAAAGGGTTGTCGACTGGGAGCTAAAACTAAGTTTTTCTTTCAACATGGCATGGCATGATGCTCTTGTGAGCAATCATGCATTGTCATTTGAGACGAGACTGTAGCCCCGTTCGTTCTCTGCATAAGAGTTCGTTAAAAGTTTTCCAGGTGTTTTTCCCTCCTAACTAACGACGATCCTTGGATAAAACTCATGAAATTGGGACAGGAATCCTTTCCGCCTCAGAAAATCTAAGGATAATCTGAAAAGATGAATCTTCAATGTTTATTTTCTTTTCTTTAAGGTTTTTAAAGTAAGCTTTAGAAATAAAAAACCAACCAGATTTATTTTTAATATGTGGATGAGTGGGTTTCTATTTACTTTTACAAGAAGAAATTGCTTTGACTTTTATTCTCGTTATCATTGTCAAGGAGCTAGCTACTTTCATGCAGTTCAACTTCTTTCAAGCACAAATTCATGATTAAAGCTTTTGATTAGTTGTTGAGTAGTACTACAGGGAATGATCATCTCATCATCATGATTATACATATTTGACGGATGAGTTGCCAAGCAATCATTACTCTTTACATCCTTCCTTCTTTGAATGAGTACTCTGCTCATCCACCCATTCAATTTCGTTGTAGAAATTAACATCTGACTAGCTCTGTGCACCAACGGCACTGACTTTTCATTTCACGCACATATGACATAGGCAGAATACAGAATTTGTTTTTTCAACACACTACGTACGTACTTACATACGGATGACATTCATTCGGGTGATGATGGTAATAATCATGATCACCATTCCATTCTAGTATTCCCTCCCACGCTACGCAGGATTCAGGAGCAATGGTATTTAATTATCACTAATGGTAAATTCCAAACCAAACGCACTTTTGGAAGTATTTCTCAACCCGACTCAGCTATGAATGAAAATGAGAGTCAGACACAGAATTTTGTGAAACACCCTAACCTTCTATAGCCATAAATCCGCGGTTCACCCTATAGAACACAATATAAGCAGAGTAGAGTGGGTACATATAAGTGAAATGCAAGTGAACATATGCAATGGATACAATTTTAAATATTTCCGAACCAGATGTTGAATGCTGATGTTGGAGAAAGTTAAATGAAAGTAATATCATTGCACAGCACAGCTAGGGGCTGTGGGAGGGTGCCAAGCCATGTCGGACGATAACATTATTTTCAATTCAAATTATTATTAAACATCTGGGACTCTGGGTCTTTTCCCTGGCTTAGACGTGCATTTACTTTGCCTAGCCTGGCCTTGGACATATAAAAATGAAGGGTTAAGCCGAAAGTCATACCAACCGACTACTTTTGGGTGGGTAATTACGAGATTTGATTACAAAGCAGGGATCCAGGCCAGGAGCACAAGCACAGCACAACGTATGGGCTAACATAATAATTCGGGAAAGCGAAGAGAGTTAGTTTCTCGGGAGGTAGAGTCAGACATTAATGCTTGTGGAAACCAAAACTACTAGACACAAGGATTATGAGATGGTTGGGTTTTGGGAATGAGCTTTAATGCTCGGTTTACATTGCATTACAAGCTTTGTTGTTGCCCTCAGGCTGACATTATTAAGTTGTGTGCACGAGAATCATCTCTAAACTTCTAGTTCCAACTATCCTCTCCTCTGTTTTCCATGTGTAGTATGCTACATGGATGAATTTCCTTCCGGGGAAAGTTAGACGAGAACAGGAAAGGGTAGAAATGAAATGCTAAAGCTAAAAGCTATCCAGACGCGACAAATCACAATCTCCCGAGACTATTTAATTTTATTACAAATCAATTCATTTTCATGACAATCAGATAAAATTGTTCAGCTTAGAAATGAGAACAAATTTCAGAATAGGGAAACATTGTAAACAATAATTACAAAAACTGTAGCATGTCGTATTTTATCCCTTGCTGTGAACCATGGAGTGTTTTCACTCTAAACAGATGCTATTAGGGAGAGAAAAGTCATTGTGAATGTGAAATCCTAAAATGTTGTTTGCTTACTCATCCATTCAAGCGGAGGATATTACCACAAACAGATGGACCTCCTTGTCCTTGCTTGTCTTTGCTTTGCAAAGACCAAGTGCCCTTGCCAGATTCTACTTTATACCAGAGTGCCTATGGCGAAGAGATTTCCTTATTGCGTGGGATCATGACCATATAACACATTACATTACATTGTGTGCGTATACGTATGCATGCGAACTTGAGTTAAGTACAGTATGGTCGAAGACAATGGAGAAAGTCATAGTCATAGTCATAGCCAGCATTCATTGGCAAAGCAAGCAAATGGATGAAAGTAATGCTAAGACAATAAAGTGTGATGATGATGGGAAAGAAATCCAATCTGAAGCTGAGAGCATATCTTGACTTGGGTTGGCTTGGCCGGATGTAGGATGAAAGTGGAGCTATATCAAATCTCGTCGTCGTGTCGTGTCGAGGACTGTGAAAGTCAAGCCAGGCTGGCAAGGCAGGGCGGGTAAAGTGTCCCAATAAATAAGAAGGTATGTGAGTGAGGTGCTGCTACGTACGTACGTGCATATCTCTCACTCTTCTCCTCTTAGGGTGAAAGTGCGAGTGCGAGTGCGGGACGGGAAGCTAGTTCTCTCATAAAGGAACCACGACGACTGGAGCTATATCAAATCTCGTCGTCGTGTCGTGTCGAGGACTGTGAAAGTCAAGTCGAGGCTGGCAAGGCAGGGCGGGTAAAGTGTCCCAATAAATAAGAAGGTATGTGAGAGAGGTACTGCTACGTACGTACGTGCATATCTCTCACTCGTCTCCTCTAGGGTGAAAATGCGAGTGCGGGTGCGGGACGGGAAGCTAGTTCTCTCATAAAGGAACCACGACGACCCCAGTATTCAAACTCATATTATCTTGGAGTATTGCCATTCAATTCCCTTCGCAGCACTGCATATCCGGCTTTCTCATCTCTAGTTGGCTTGGCTCAGAAGGCTTAGTTGGACAAGAGACACTTTGAAGAGAAAGTCAAGCCAGGCTAAATTTTTTCCTTTGATAGAATTTTGAGAGTTGCCTACTTCAAACTATACTAATTATGAGGATATTGCAGACAACATTGTGCGTGCGTTAATCTGAACTCCAAATACAGTACTCTCTACCTGCCTGAGTATGCTTCTTGTAAATTGGAATTAGGCTCAACTGCAAATTCCCATCTCAGGGACAGTGTCTCACCGCCCTGTGTTCCAGTTCCATTGCCATTAAGCTCCTGTGAAACTAAATCCAAGGAGCGTTAGCTTAGCGTTATGCAGGTCCCCGTTCAGGAGACAAATATTCATCCGACTCCTACTCGGAGCATTTAATTCGATTTCTCTCAAGTGTGAAATTCCCGCATCTGCTAATTTCGAAGAGCGGAAGTGCTTGGGTTTGTGCCACGTGTGTGGATAGAAGGGGAGAATCGATTCACACACCACACAACCAAACTCTCATCAGACTCCACTCATTCGGCATGAATCTTCTACCGTTCTACCCCTATTCTAAAATTCTCACCTTTATTCCATTTCACTTTGCAAACTGTCTATCCATTTTCTATTGGAAAGGAGAAAGGATACAAGGAATCCAATCATGGATTTCTAAGCTTGGTTGCCCTGCATTAGCTTGAAAACGCAATTTGAGAAAATCTCCTTTATCTCATTCAGTTCAGTATTTTCGATTCTGGGGAAGAAGAAAACTATAGAGTCGGTCGTATGGTGCTTAGCCTCGCCCTATCATTTTACGCAATGTAGATCCAGGGGAAAGTAATAAAGCGTAGCTGTTCATCGAGTTTCACCGCTTCACTGCACTCCTTCCCTCAGCTCAGCACTCTATAATTGGATCCTTTTAAATTTGCCTTGAATTTTAATAACTCTGGAACTAATTACTAAAATCTTTGGTTTCCTCAAACTTTTATGAAGAAAGGAAAGCACAAACCTCGAGCTTCCGTATTTCTTAAGAATTTTAATTCATGAATCTTAATTTTGGTAGCACAATGTCAGATATTACAGTATCAGATAATTTCCTCCATATGAGGAACAAAAATTCAATCAATAAAAAACTGAAGCTGATACGATACCTTCTCAGCGGCCCTACCCTGCCTTTTCTTAGATTTCCGCTCATGCACACGAAACAATCCGTAAATCATTTGAGCAGCCGAAGCTACGTGACAGATAAAGAAGAAAAAGGAGAAAAGCGGACTCAAGAAATCCTTCTGTCTTTGGATCAAGCCATAGGACCGTCTCCTTGTCAATTCCTTAATGCAGTCATCGTTGGTATTGCAATAGCTAGTCTCAGTAAATATAACACACGCTTCGCGACATGAGAGAAGAAGCCCTGTTGGCCCTGTAAGTAAGTACTTTCCCTGAGGATGATCAACGTGACGAATAAAAGACATGAGAAAACCCTTGTTTCATGATTTGTCTCGTCTTGGCCGGCCCATAAGACAAAGCGCACAGTCCGTGTCAGACATCAATCCATTGATTCATTTCAATAACCTAAAAGGATACGTTATGTCGATAACTGTTACCTATTTTTCGCTTTCGTCTGAATTTAATAGTAATCTATTGCATTATCCACAAATCATGCATCTGATCCCAATTGGATCAGGAGACTTCCCGCTACCCGGAAATCCGAAGAACAAGAATGTGAAAAATGTAGCATTCCTGTTTCTTTTCCTCCCAGAGGGGATAACCTATCGATTTCCACAAATACTGGAGTGAGAGTTGAAGACAAGGAATAAAGCATGAATAGAAAGAACATTGCCATTGCCTTGTTCTAACATTCAACACCGTACGTAAGTTGGATATCCCATCGGAGATCGGACTCACACAGTCCGTTTTCAAATTTGGAACAAGACCAAATCCTTCGTACGTACGCATAGCAAGAGCAAAGTAACAAGGGAAGGAAATGTCGTGCATTGCGTAAGTACATGTAGCAGTAGCAGCAAGTGTATATTATATTTCGGAGCTATGAGAAGGAAAAAATCGGTGGACTATTTTCATTTCATATCCACACGGAGGCATTGTACGAAGTGCACAGACATGCTTTGCTTTCAGTTCTACCCTGTCATCACAATCACAAAGTATGAATCTCATACTGCTACAAAAGAACTACTATTTTCAATTTGGGATTCAATTTTGTGTATTCATACATCCTAACCAGGGTATGGCACTGGGCCTGATATATTCAAATTCTGTATTTCATGGAAATCGCTAATGTACATCGAGACAGATCGGACTGAATTTTTATACCATATGCCAACAAGTAGTTTCCTCAAGGGCTACCAGAAATTAAGCCCGAAACTCATAATGGCTCAAAATATAGATACTGTTAGAGATACGATTTCTGTCTGAAATTTTTAATTGTGCAGCTTATAGACTTTATAATTAATAATTTCAGGTGCGAATTCTTACCCCAAGATAATTATTAGAGACCTCACTAAAGTTCAAACGAAGCCGTATTCTCAAAAAGTATAATTTATGCAAATTTCAGCCAAATATCCCAGTCATACTTGCCTTTGCAAGTGAAAGAGGTTTTTAGTAATGTAACTCTACGCAATATGATATTGCGAGTGTAGAATTTTACATTTCCATGGACTTGGACGCGAGGAACATTAAAGAAGCCAAACACGAGCGTGTACTACGCACAGCACGGATCTCTGCTCTCTTCAGTCCCACTTGTGTTTTATGAGGAATTATGAATAAAGTCAACGGAGAGTAAAGAGTAGTGAGAGAAAGTTTCATTTCTGAAAAGGAATAAGAAAATCTTTTTTCTTTTCCCCTTCCTTTTTCCTTTGATGAGTCAAACGTAGAAGAAGCCTTGCGAAAGAAACAACGGGGGGCCAACCACGGAACACGGTAGCAAACTTATCTCTCATCTGCGTACGTACGTCGCGTCTCGTGCTTTCACCTCAGCTTCCTATTCATTCAATTTGAGACCTCAAGTTCATTTTTGCTATTTTTTAAAAAGGAAATGCAACCTCGAGTGAGCAGGTTGAATAGGGTCGGTCTGCTATGCGGAGCTTTTAGCGCTCTCCTTGTTAATTCCTTTCTTTTGTAACCCTATTCAAACCTTCTCAACCAGGGAAAGGTTGATTCAAATTTCCTGTATAGCATAGGAGAAAGTTCTTCCCTTCAGCATGAGCATGCCACCAGTTACTTATGCATGAATGACAGAAAGTTGAGCTCTAAGGATTAGCTAAATGTTAATTTGCATTTCTGAGAAAGGAGACTAAACTGTAGTAGGCTATTCAGAATTATATAGCAAAGTGTGGTCAGATTGATCTAAACACTTTTACACAGAGGCTACTTTCCTTGTAAGATTATTCTCTACTGTCTAGAGGATTGAGAAGCGTGAAGAATGCTCGAAAAAGAGCTGAAAATGTGAAAAAAAGATATAGGAGTTTGCATCTTACATTTTTGCAACGGACCGCAAAACTCTCTTTTTTTTTATTCCTTTCGAGTTCCCTCTAGAGCTTCCTTTTCCTTTACGCACATACATAGTCAGGTCATATAATATAATGTAATGTAATGCCACTGCTTCACAATGTAATATAATATTTGAAACTGGGATCCCATTCCCATCCAACCTCGAGTATGAGTATTTATGTCCATGTACTATCCACAGGGGTAGAAATCCTTCATCTCTTCTTGTTGTCTCCATAAAGCAAGGCAAGAGAAGGGAACGATGCTTCTCAAAATATTCCAACTTCTTCTCATTTCCTTGGAAAATATATGGAAAATAGGGAAGAATGGGCCAAGTTTTTCCTGGATGGCTATGGAAAAGAAGAAAGTTGACTTTGCTCTGTACAGAAGAATTGATATTGACATGAATGGGAATGGTGTGAAGGTGGTGAGAAGAAGGCCATAATGGGGAACATTGAGATTCTCCGTTCAAAGTGGGAGAATGACTATGGCTCCCGAGGGAGAAATCTCCCACCTCACTGGATCAATTTATCGGAGTCTTAGATTGAACTATGGATAGCACTAGCACCTAGTAGTAGTACACACTCAGGCACAGGCACAGACACCGCATCCACAAATACATGCAAGGAAAATATGAAAAGAGAAAAAAAAATGCTCCGGCATAATATTTCAATAGGATGCTAGGTTTTGTGGGAGAATGACTATGGCTCCCGAGGGAGAAATCTCCCACCTCACTGGATCAATTTATCGGAGTCTTAGATTGAACTATGGATAGCACTAGCACCTAGTAGTAGTACACAGGCAGGCCCATGCACAGACACCGCATCCACAAATACATGCAAGGAAAATATGAAAAGAGATAAAAAAATGCTCCGGCATAATATTTCAATAGGATGCTAGGTTTCCAAGGTTCTGTGGGCTGGTGCTCTTTTTTTCGCAAGAATTTATCCAAAGACATTTCCTCAAGTAGGGCATGAAAAACTTCCGTCCGTCTTGGAAAGCCCACATTTAAATTTAGCGCCTAGTGCGCTCTTCGCATTTTTAATACCAGGAGAGACCTTGCTCGTGCCTTTGCCATGCCATGCCGTGCAGTGCCGGATATCCGATTTCCCTGGACAACTTTTCCATATCAAAGTCAAAATTCAGTTCAGAATTCTTGAAGAATCTAGGATATTCCTCTGGGGTATGTGAGTTAACAATGCTCTTCGGGATATTCATAAAACTTCACTTTCCAATATTCTCTGATAGGATGGGAGAAATACCTGAGAATCCCCGCTGGGCTAAGATTGCTCAAAATTTTCTCCTCTCAACGTAAATCCAGTTGCAAAGAAGAGAAAGGATAAAAATAGTCAAGCAGTGCAGAATTCAACTAGTAATTGAGAATCTCAATCCTTCCTTTTATGAGATATAGGTAATTAAGAGTCCTTGAGTCCCTGGTTAGATGAAAAGGCTAAGAAGTTTACAATCTGGGAGGCAGAATAGGTAGTTTGAGTTTGAGAGGAGAAATAGATGAAAGTCAGTCAGTAAAAATCTGCTGATATCAAAGGGAAATCTGCCAACAGCTTTCACTTCTATTCTCATTGATTTTCTCCCCTTCTTCTACTTTGGTGTCTCATCTTCTTTCATGCAAGCAATTCTGTCCTGTCCTGTGCTGTGGTGTCTTTCTGTGGCTTAAGCTTCTTTCTTTCTTTCTTCTTTCTATCTGGCAGCAAGAAATGTCTCGGACCAGTTCAGCTCAATTTGAGACACAATCTCTGCACACCAAAGCTGAACCCATCAGGATGGTCAGCCAGGCCAGTACTGCTCAAAAGATTTCGAGCAAAGCACAGTATAGACCACATAAGGGAAAAAAGAGGATGGACGAACGAACTATATCTAGACGAAAGCGCCAGCCAAATCTCAGTGAACAATAAATCAAGCCTTTTCACACTGACCAACCGCTCAATAGCTTCATACTCAACTCCCATTCTCAATCTCTGCACACCAAAGCTGAACCCATCAGGATGGTCAGCCAGGCCAGTACTGCTCAAAAGATTTCGAGCAAAGCACAGTATAGACCACATAAGGGAATAAAGAGGATGGACGAACGAACTATATCTAGACGAAAGCGCCAGCCAAATCTCAGTCTCAGTGAACAATAAATCAAGCCTTTTCACACTGACCAACCGCTCAACAGCTTCATTACTCAACTCCCATTCTAAGGCTTTACATGCCACTTCATTTCTCCATTTTATTTTAGTTTCTTGTCTGAATGAGGAACAAATTGCATCAAAGCCTTCGTCCTTACCCAGCAGCAGCAGCAGCACATTATGTAGAATTGTTTCATTATTTATCGCCAAACTCAAGACCGCGACCGCCGCAAAACTTCTCTACTGAATACAAACAGAGATGAATGTCCTAAATTTTTTACTCTGGAATTTACGTCAAGTTTGCTTAAAGAAAAAAAACGGGAGAGTCGCACATCCATTGCGATTGTGGAAACAATTACATATGTACAGGAAATGGCACTGTTTGTAAGTACCCAGGCCGGAATTCGGAAAGAAGCAGGCAAAGAGAAAAAGAAAAGAAGAATCCATCTGTGGCAATAAGATTGGATTTTCTCGACTACAAGGGAAACCCTGTGAAAGTTCATATGGCAGCATTTTCTGGAAAGGGGTAGAATTGATGGGGATAATCTTTCTATAGATTTCCCTCGTGCGGTCAATAATATCTGCGTGACGACAGAGCTCTTCCCTTTCACCAGCCCAAGTCAATGTATCAATTGAGATACCTTTTCATTCTTTTTCTTCAGAGCAGGCAGTCAGAGCTAATCTGAAACTAAAGCTCGTCATGGTCTATGATGATGCCGCTGGAGAGAAAGGAAGAGCTCAGAAACCTCAAAAAAGAAGAAGGAAGAAACTGAAGATCAACCATCCATCCAGCCCATAAGCATGTTATTGCATTGGGATATGCTCACATCCGCTGCCTTTGCCTTGTTGAACAAAACCTCTGCTCTGATGTGTGCAGTACTTCAATTTCCTCTTCTTTTTCTTCCTTGCTGCTTTGCTTTAGGGCTGAAATAATTCTCCAATTCTGTCAGCACTTCACTTTATATTTATTTGGAGCAGGGCAGAGGATGTTCAAAAAAAGCCAAGGCTGGAAATCTCATTCCTAAGGCTGCCGCTGCCCTCCAAGACAAATAAAATAGATTGTGAAAACAGTGTTTCCTTTTGCAAAATGAAAAGAGACAATCTTTCTTGTAGTAGTAGTGTATGGGCAATAAGATCTTTTCCAGCTTCCTACTTTCGGCTCAGCCCCACGCACTTTATTCGCAATCTCAAAAAGGATGTTTACACTTACTTAACAAAATTGAACATTTGTGACCAAAAAGGAATGAAAGGGCAACGTGGCATGAAATGGGTCTTAAATTAGAGTAGAGAAATTATCAATTAGATGATAAAAATATTTACTTAACTAAAACGAAATTTATCAGGAAGACCGAGCAATGCTCTGTAAAAATATTTGGTCCGACTGTTAATACCATGTATGCGAATTGGCAATTATATAACATGTCGCAAATTACAAGATGTTTCTTTCAGATTCACCCAAATTCCTTAATTTAATTCAGTACTTAATCTGATCCCTATACTCTGTAGTATTTTCAATCCGTGAATTTACTACAACACTCCAAATTCAAACATAAAATCCGGGTTTACAACTCTAGCCGTGATAATTAAGACTTGAGTTAAGATAAGATACGGTGTTGCAAATAAAACTCATTTTAGTTTCAAACTCAATTCACTTTAAGATGTCATAACTCTATAAAGTGTTTCACTTTATGTGCCTCTAATACATAAAATGAAGCCTTGCGGGGTGCTTCCGCAGTACATAAATAAGTCTTAGGTTGGGGAAAACTTTATTCCTGCTTTCGGTTCAACTCCTGCTATCTTTTTAGGGTTCCACATACACAGGACAGCTTCTTAAAAAAAGATATGAAGGACATGTTTCCTCAACAAGGAGATAAGACCCAAGAATGGGAAATTCGGAACTGGGACAACCTTCCGTAATCATATCTAAATGCATGTAAAAGAACCTCTTCGGAAACCGGGGCAGAATTCGGTCATAAATAATAGGACACATTCCAATGATAACTTATCCGACTACCGGTACTTTTCCCTAATGAGAAATTATCCACAAGGTAAGCTCAGAAGGTGCTCAGTTCAAACATCTAAGGCATAATTTCGAACCTTCCCTTGTAGAAATAAAATCACAAAGTTCAATCCAATCTCATAAAATCCACACGTTGTACTTGTGAAAGGGCGCACGTAAGTACTTATGGTTAGTACGGATTTTTCCGGTAATCAAACTGGGCCTGGGCCCATGCCCACTCATCCATAAAGCCGAGATCAGGACCTATGTTCAAGGTGACTTGGCAGACATCGCGTCCAAACCACACCCCTTATAGAGTACTTCGTTTCATACTCGCAAAATGCTTGGAAGTCCAGCACGATAGTGCCAAAGAATCTAGAAACTAGGGAGTAGCAGTAGTAAGTATTGATAGGTGGGGAGAGAGAAGCCATAATGGGTGAATTATGGTGAACTCGATTAAAAGGAGTGATTAACCGAGCCAACTTTTCTCTCCTGTGCTCCACTGGGTTAAATTCAGAGGAACTAGAAGGAAGTAAGTACGCCATTTGAGGAAAGTCTACTTTCTCCTCACGGTGTTGAAACAATATTGGATTCTCTGGATGACTTTGGGTGTGTCGGGCTTGGCCAGAGAATTTTTTAAGGCCAAGTCACTCCGTAAATGCCTTCCACGTCGTCCGTTCGTCTCTCCCAGACCCTAAACCCAATCAACACTGTTTCTCTCCTAATGGGTTATCCTCGAGACATTCTAAAACCCTCATTTGGCTTTATTATTACCTTTATGAGTGGGAGTTTCCCCTTTACACCGCGACCTCAAGTCTGGCTAAGCTAAGAACGCTTTGAGTGTATAGCATGCATCAGCATAACGACTTTCCCCAGATTACCTCTCGCCTTAGGTGTGTTGGGATACTAACCATCAAATGCTGTGCTGTGATTGCCGGCCTCACAGCTAAAACAACGTTATTTTGTTTTAGTAGTAATTTCAAAACTTGGGCGCGGTTATTACCAAAAACTGCCTATTTTTAACTTTTTCTTCTGCATTGAGATTTAGAAATTCTCGGAATGAATCACATAAATTTAAATATGAGCCATTTGATGATAGCTCAAGAGTTGTGAGTTGGTTAATGTGGCATTTTAGGGAGCCGCAGGTAATTTGACGTTGGTAAGCTAAAATATAACGAAAGAGCCTAGAATTCTAGAGAATTTCATCTGGAAAAAGGCTGTCAATTTGTGCATGTCTATCAAATTCAATTCACATTCACACCTTCAGCAGCTGAGAATGCGGTAACCACAGCCAAATTGGAATAAACCAAAATAGGTAGTAGAAAGTATTGAATCAACTCTAAGAAGAAATTCGCATCTGAATTCATACAAATGATGAGTCAGTACTAAAGGAAACCTTTTGCCACCATTTGAAAAGTAGTAGAAAGTATTGAATCAACTCTAAGAAGAAATTCGCATCTGAATTCATACAAATGATGAGTCAGTACTAAAGGAAACCTTTTGCCACCTTTTGAAAAGCAGAATAGTTGCAAAGGGTACGTTTCGAGGGGAGGGTACTGAATTTGAATCCATTTCCATTTACTTAATGCCACCCATCAGCGAGTCTAAAATTCAAACATGGCAAAAATGCAAATATCAAGGGACTTTATGCAAAATAGTTGTTGCTGCGCTGCACTCTGCATCCGCCGCTTTCATTCCCACTGACGGAAAAGCCGATAAGAAAAGAAGCATGTTGAGAATCATTCAGAACTGGATGACAGGGTTGACATGAGGAAAAGAAGAGAGAAGAAGTGGATGAGAAGAGACAAGTCTTCTTCTTCTTCTGTGTCTCTTATGTAGATGTGATGTGAGATCTTTCCCATGTCAAACCCATGCAATGCACACTACAACAAAACACATAGGAATGGATGGACTACTACTATACATATGTAGTATTATATTTATGGATAGAAGAAATGGAAGTCTGTCGAGTGGGAAAGCACAGCACAGCAAACTCCCTGAGTCTTGACAGCTTTTGGAATAAGCAAGTAATATGAACGCATTTGGATTCAAAATGATAAAAATTTCCAGCATAGATTTTATTCAATCAATAAACATTCAAGTGAAAACGAAAACTCTGAAGCCAGCCAACTACTCAACAGAAATATATAACATATATGTACATTTCCTCTCCTCGACTTCCCTATTACTCTTTAGATATTACGAACGGACTGGATTTTTTCTTTCTCCCTAGTTGCTACTTTGCTTTTCAACTCCTTTAGGGAAAGTCAACAGTCTCTTCAAGAAAGGAGAAAGCTGGCTTTCACTCCAAAATATGTATTATGTGTTTACAAGGTGTTTCACAAAAAATTCACATGAATTCTTTTAAGCTGCTACTGGTACGGTCTTGCTCAAGCCTCATACACCCTCGGCTTCGGAATTTGCACAATTTGCGATTCAGCAAAACCCTCCTCGGTATATTCTCATGTCATTTGAACAACTCGCATATTGCCTACTTGAATTTTACATCTTGCATGCAAATCAGTGAGTCGAGTTAAATTAAGCTTAAGGGGTACACGTTCGGTTTTGAAATTTTCCATTACTACAACCAAAATGCAAAAAGAACAAGTCTCATCCAACTGAAAAGAAAACATTGAATGATTTCCAAGGACGCAATGGCAATTCATGTGGTTTTGGGTTTTGGTATCCCTGATTACATTCCGATTCATAGGACTCGAGTCCACACATCCTCATTTCCATGTATTTGATTTGAAGATGAGATTCTGATTTACAAATAAGGTACGTAAATCAACCATTCTCCCCATGTCATGTCATATGTGGTTTTCCTTCCTTGTTGGTTGGGGTCAGGAGGGTATTACATGCAGATTCAGATTCCTGCTGCCATGCCAGACTTCTCCATGCAGATCATCTGTATTCCTTCAGCATCCACCCGCACAGACTTTCTCCAACCAAAGTAACATTGTAAGTCTGAATGCCTTACAACATTACATGCATACGTAGAAGATAAGGAGTAGGGAGAAGAGTTCAAAATGAAAGAATCGGAAATTGTGAGTCGATTTTTTTCATCCGAGTTGACTTTCCTTCCATTGCCATTTTAGCTACCGTCCCTTTTTCCTTGTACTTCCTTCTCAAGCTGTGCATTCAAATTGAATCCATTTGTATCAAAGTCAAAGAACTTCTTAGCATTTACAAATGAGGGTTTCTAATAAAACAAGCCCGTCCAACAGTTACTTTCCGTTTTACTAGTCTGTCCAAGCTATTTAAATAATTTTCATGTTGAATTTATATTCTAATAAATATCCACCAATCTCTATTCAATTATAGTCAGTGCATTACTTTGCTTTACTTTCACTGAGAGAAATTTATATCCTCATCTCGCTCCCATTTTCCATCCTACCCGCCAAACACCTGTCAAATTATTTATCTAGCACATCCCGTTCCCCGTCCCGCAATAATTCTTCCATTCCATTCCTTGGCACCAGCCATGACGTGACATTCGCCACTGCCACTGTCTGGCCTACGAGTGCTAGGTCGCTTGGAAAAATTTCCGACTCATGTAGCAACCAATTCAGTCCTAAGGCACAGAGGGAGAAGAGATGAGAGTTGAAGTACCGGTACTAAGTACCAGATTTGGACGGATTAAGGACCAAATCCGATGAGACCAAGTGGAAGAGGAAACGCTTGCTGGGAAATAATAATAGAAGATTTTTTCGAAGCGAAGGAACTGTATGTACCTATTATCCGTCCACATGGTCCTTGGACAAGCATAGACCGGGTCATCTAGCCAAATTCCCGAAAATGAATGAAGTTTTTGGTCCTACTTAGTTTAGTCAGCACTTCCAAGGCGGGAAAATTCACACGGGCCAAGCAAAAAGGATTTTCTCCCGTGACTCAGAGGATCAATCAAGGCGAGAGGCTCCCAGCTGTGAGATGGTAATGAGATGAGAGGATTTATTGCTCCTAAGCTAGTAGCTAGTCTTAGTTGCTATTGCTATACTAGTATATTGGAGGGTCCGGGGTGAACGAATTCAAGATGGGAATGGCAATGGATGAATCTCCTTCAAAAACAAATCCAATGGTCCCCCTGAACTACTTCCTATGGAAATGTCGTCTATAACATTATTTTGCATTGCAGAGATATGATCTGGTGAAAACATTTAAGAAAGAATGGATGGGAATGTGGAAATGACGGGTGAGGCTTCGAGTGTCACAATATTTATGCTTTCTCCGTATCAGTCCCATAAAATTATTCTGGTATTCTTTTTCCTTCGCATGAGTTTTTCATGCCTTGCCTTGCCGTGTCGTGAATTCTTTTTTCGCAAAGGCCTCGTTTATCTTCACCCTTTGAACTCGGTCGTCAACAACTGAGAACAGGAGCACAACTCTTGTGCTCCACACAACCCAATTGAGAATTGTCCTCCTTGTGCAGTGCTAGTGTAAACTTGGTTGATATTTTATACGAAAGAAACAATTTGAAATAAATTCTACTCGCCTCACTTCACGAAATTGAAAATAAATTGTAAATCAAGAGGACAATGGGTAAAAAAATGTGTAGGCTGAGACTGAAGGATTTAAAGTTTTCTTTTTGGGTTTCCAGTTACCAGTCTTCATCAGAAATTCCAATCATAATACCATCGTCCGCCATATAAAGTTGAGGACAATGACTCCAATCAAAAATAAGGTACTTAATATCGGCAATAACAAATACACTACCTAAATGCAAGAACTTTCTCCCGTGGGGTAGTCACACGACATAACGTTGAATTGGACAACTCACTTCCTTGTGAACAAGAACAACATAAACCTCATTTCCTGAGTCCAAGAGCCAAGCACCCTAGCTTAGATTTGTCTCTCATTCACTACTATGATGAGCTTCAGACATAGTAAACCAAGTTTTATGGTTCCTATACGACGAATAAAGCTGTTAAACTCTGTCGACGTTTTGATTGACTCCGTGGGATATGGTATGGCATGATTCAGTCCCAGCACAGCACATGCTTACTCCAAGAGATAACCCCTCTAGCCATATTTTTCTTATAGAAGTGGAATAACAAACAATCAACAATGGGTTGAAATTGACGGACAAAAGAAGGAAACATTTTCATATAAGTGGAGTTGCACTTTAAGCTAAACTAAACACTTAAGGGTAAAAACTAATTGAATTGTCGACTTTTAAAAACTCATAAAAGTGATAGCCGAAGGTCAAGTAGGATTTCCGGTCTAAATTTAATTTAACGGCGATTCCTATTGAACCAGTTTTCAGTTACAACCGCCAGGCATATATGACGTTTCAGCAATTTGTAGTTTGGCACAAGGATCCAGAAGTTGTAGTTGTAACCATTTCATAGTTTCAGATTAGCAGAGGTCGATGAAACCACGTGCTCAGTGCTCAGACAATATATTTTAAGCAACGCGTGGTTCCTCTCCTCAACTCTTTGGCCCAAGTGTAATTTCAATTCGAACGGTAAATACTGGGTCCGAATGTGAAGAGTTCTCCAGCTGGATACTA
>WJEZ01000946.1:0-21271 GCA_009869925.1 Thalassaphorura encarpata | reverse complement strand
ATTAAAAGATGAATCCCCTTCATCTTCATCTCCTTCCTCATTTCCGTTTTCTTGAGGTTTTGCTTTCTTAATTACGGGACCAGCGTCTTCTTCATCCTCAGAAGCTGATTCTTCAGAAGATTCTGCAGGTTTCACGGGTGTTTTCTTAGCAGGCACTGCTGCTGCTGCAGGTGCTTTCTTTGCACCTGGTTTTGGCTTTTCATCTTCTGAGTCATCCTCACTTGAATCCGAATCATCGGAGTCTGCTGCCTTTTTAGCTGGGGCAGCAGCCTTGGCAGGAGCAGCCGCAGGCTTGGCTGCTGGTTTACCCTTTGCTGGTGGAGTTTCATCTTCCGAGTCGTCGGAGGAAGAGTCATCAGAAGATTCTTTCTTCTTAGCAGGAGTAACAGTGGCCTTTGGTGCCGCTGCCACTGGTTTCCCCTTAGCAGCAGGGACTGCTGCTGCTTTGCCCTTTGCTGGAGTTTCATCTTCAGAATCATCTTCGGAAGAATCTTCAGAAGATGATTCCTTCTTCTTAGCAGGAGTAACATTAGTCTTAGCTGACGGTGCCAAAGGCTTTCCCTTGGCAGCAGGTGCTGCTGCTGTTACTTTGCCCTTTGCTGGAGTCTCATCTTCGGAGTCATCAGACGAAGAGTCGTCAGAAGATTCTTTTTTCTTAGCGGGTGTAACAGCAGCTTTAGTTGGCGGTGCTGCTGGCTTTCCCTTGGCAGCTGCAGCTGCTGGTTTGCCCTTGGCTGGTGGAGTTTCATCGTCAGAGTCTTCCTCGGAGGAAGAATCATCAGAAGATTCTTTTTTCTTAGCGGGAGTAACAGCAGGAGCTTTTGCTGGCGGTGCTACTGGCTTTCCCTTTGCGGCTGGGGTAGGTGCTGCTGGTTTGCCCTTTGCTGGTGGAGTGTCATCGTCATCAGAGTCATCGGAAGAATCAGAAGATTCCTTTTTGTTAGCCGGTGCCGCAGCAGCTTTAGTTGGAGGAACCACAGGCTTTCCCTTTGCTGCTGGGGTTGTTGGCTTTGGCTTCACCGGAGCTTCGTCTTCGGAATCTGATGAATCATCGGATGAAGACTCTTTCTTCTTAGGAGGTGGGGCAGCCTTGGCGGGTGGAACTGCCGGTTTAGATTTAGTGTTTTTCTCATCAGACTCCTCTGATGATGAGTCATCTGAGCTTTCGTCTTTCTTAGCCTTTTTTGCATTTCCATTTTGTAAAACTGTTGATATTCTTCGCTTCTTTGGAGCGGAACTGTTAATGTAAAACAAAATTATTATAATTGTTTATCCAGTATTTCTGTTTCCTTCAATTCAAAATTAAAAATTTATTCTTTCAATTTACCTTTGAAAATGATTAAAAACTTCTTGCAATGAGGGTGATCCCTTTGGTAATGTAGGCTGCAACAAAAATAAATCCATGTAAAAAATAAAAACAAGCCGATGAATCGAATGATGTTTCGTTCGAAATCTGTAACGACTTGAATTGGCAGTTTTAGTTCAAACAAGAAAGCTAATTTTAATCTATTTTTCTTCCATAAGGTCATTAGAAATGCTCTGAAGTTTTTGATGACAATTTGAATTTGACTAACGGAAAGATAAAATCGAAATGTTCTGTTGTAACATAGTGTAACTTTTCCAACCACAAGCTCATTAAATAACAAAAAGAGCTTTTTTTGAAATTGAAATAGTATTACTTTAGGCCTAAGGGAAAGATGCACTATTGATTGAAGCAACTAGCACATGGCAAAAAGGCCTATTGCAATATATTATTGCAAAATATAAATATTTTAATCTTATTTGCTCCGCACTGACTGACTGCTGTCTCTATTCATTCATCGCATGGCTGAACCTTCAGCCGGCTTGGACCACATGGTACACAGAACAGCAGAAACATAGTAGTCTACAAGTCGTAGGTCATTTCTGAACAAAACCTTTCATACAAATTCCTTCCATTGTCGTATTAGAATTAGAAAATAAGATTTAAGAACTCAAGTGACTGACTGGGTTTTCATCTGACTAACCGATTTACTTAAGTAGAAGTAGGGGGACCATTTAAAAATTAAAGCTTGGGTTTGATTGACTAAGTCATAATACAAAATCAACTGAAATCGATTTAAGGACTTTAACTTACCGGATTAACTTGTGTTTTAAATATATCTGCTATTTTAGACGCCCGTTGTTTCAAATACTCGTAGACCAAAGCCTCAACTCCAGTCTTCTCATCCACGCTGGCCATTTCGGTTTAATAAATGCGTTCAAAAATCCAATAAATGTAAGACTGTCAATCGTCACTGCACTGACCAAATGATACTTAAAAGGATGAACGTTGACTTGACCTCTGTCCGCTACGACCTACGACGCGATTTTGTAAAAACTGAAAAATTAAAACAAGACGACGACGAGAGAATTGGACGCTTCTTCCTTGCTCGTGTGCGTGAGCGTGTGAAGTGAATGGAAGAGAAGGCGAGGTAAAATATTTTTAGTTTCAGGCCTAGGAGAGTCTGCGGCGTGCTTGGCATGCTTTAGGATTCACCCGCCTAGCGCCAAATTCAACCAAAATGTGCGTTCTACATGTGTGTGATGGGAGATCAGGGCCAAATGTCCCTTCCGTACTTTTTAATACAAATCCGTCATCTCGCATTGACACGAATCAAAAGTAAGGTTTAACATTAAATATGAGACGGATCTTGTCAACAACGTCAACTCTACCACTGACAAGATTTTATATACTGGGTGTCCCAAAAGTAACCGGAGATTCCAAATAACTTTTGTCCAAATGGAAAACAGAAGAATCCACGATAGCCATCTTTTTCGCCTAATTTTTCTGCTTGATGTACTGTGTGACCCAATTCGGAAACGTTAATTTTTCATTTTNCTAATTTTTCTGCTTGATGTACTGTGTGACCCAATTCGGAAACGTTAATTTTTCATTTTCCAAAGACTCCCCTCTTTGGTGATGATAAAATTGAAAGAAGAGCATTTTAAAAAAAGCTGATGATTTCGACTTTTATAGCCTTAGCGTTTCGGTGCTGCTTACTTTACTGCATGGGATTTAGATAGCATCTGAAAAACGCTAAATCGCACGCTGGATCGAATGTCTATCTCGATATTTTGAAATTCTTGTTCAATCAAAAGGTATTTGAAATCTCTGATTACTTTTGGGATACCCTGTATTAAAATTAAAACTTTAATCCTAATTTTTATTTTGCATCCGGTAAACAGGATGAATATGAACAAAACGAAATAGAAATGTTAACGTTCCGTTATCAACATTACACATTATATTTTTGTTAAACAATTTTTTAAAAGCAGTTATAATTGGTTAAGGTAAACCATATTTCCGCTAGAACTAATAGTAGTCTTAATGCTGTATAGCAATTTGGCAAGCTGGAAAGACTACCCGAGTACATGGTCATATGTAGATCACTGAGAAAAGGACTACTATAGAATAGACATCCACTAATACTTCATTCTTTTCTTTCCAGACTAATTACAGGGAGAGACTATCAATGTTATTATTAGAGGAAGGAAGGAAGGATGAGGACAGACAGCTGAAATGGGTGAAGTAGTAGTTAGTGCAGAAATTAGGTTGGATTAATCTCCTTTCAATGAATTGTGAATGAAAAAAGTTGATCCGTCCTTCCTTGAAGTACAGGTTTGCCCCACAATCTAAAGGCGGGAATAAAACCAAAACATGTCTCTGAACCTGAGCTTAATTTGTTTAACAACAGGTCAGTCAGAAATAGAGGCTCTTTTGCGAATTGCTGCTGACATTGCGATAATACATGCCGGATAATAATTATTACCATTACTTCTCGGCCATCCGTGTCAATAGTGTCTAGTCCCGTTTTTCAAGGTCAACGTCTGTGGACACGATTCAACGTTTCATATTCGACCTTTCACCTTCCACTCCTTTCCATTTCCACATTAATTCATCATGGATGAAATGATGAGGTTTATGAGGGAGTCAGCTTACACGTGTACAGAAGAATGGCTTGGCGCTTGCATAAATTGGGTCACGGATAGTTATTCGGAGGTAAGTGTTTAGTGTTTTAATATTTAAGTCTACGAACCTATGTGTGTGAGTTTACTTAATTCAAGTTTTTTTCTGAGCCAGAGTCAACTGTCAAGCGCTATTATGAAGCAAGAATTGTACGGACAATGGTTAGATGCCAATCTGATGGAAATGGAGAGTAAATGTCTTCCTCCTAATTTACCTGCACAAAGACTTGTCACTCTGAAAGGGCGTTTTGGTCTTCAAGTAAGATTTTGTTCGTTTTGGGGGAACGAAGTGAAGAATTTGTAATATCGTTTCATTTATTCCTTAGGTTAATTCTGTCCAAGATATCGGAGAGTCATTTTATTCCCAGTACACCAAATTAAAAAAGCTGGAAAATGAGAATACAAGCGTGGAAGCCACGGACAGTAATCAACTCTCACAAACTTGGCAGCCTAAACCCAGACGATGTTTGTATTTATCTTTGACTGATGGATCTCAGCAGATTTTTGGAATGGAGGCGTCACCCATCCCTGGCCTTTCCCTTGGAATAAAACCAGGTGGCAAAGTGAGTCAGTAGTTTCGTTCAAATTAATTTATGATTAGAACTCGTCCTTAGATTACCTATCTACTAGATAATGCTCACCGGCCCATTGGAGTGTCGAAATGGCGTAGTTCTATTAAAACCGGCTCAAATTAACATATTGGGCGGTGAGGTTGAGTCGTTGGTGATTGCAAATACTCAAGAGAATATTTTAGCCAGAAATCTGTCCGCTGATGCCAATCCTAGTACTGCTACTGTCCCAGTCCCGCAGAATTCTGAGGAAGTTGCACCTGGACGTAGTCGTAGCATTGAGGCTAGGACTACTTTTGTTCCTCCTGCCCGAAATAATGCTTCGCTCCCCACCCAACCAGTATCGATGGATGACTTTGATGAAGACGATGATATTTTTTTGGGAATACCCGAAGAGGATCTTGCGTCCTAAACTTTTTCTGCCCCGAAGAATTAGCTAATTACATTACAGCGTTTGTACTCTCCGAATACAGTCTGTTGTCTTTTAATCATCATTTGTGGATCTGAAAAACATGAACCGATCCGTAAAAATAATATTTCGACATTTTAACATATCATAATCCTTCGTCCAAGCCAATGACAAATTGAAATCTTGAACAAAGCCCTCATTAGAGAATTGTCTACTGATTCTTGAGTAAAAGCTCTGAATGTCAAAGCGCTCGGACGGAATGAGTTGTGTGATTAGTTCTGGGAATTTATTCATCCATTTGAGGGAAAAGTAGAAGGATAGACTCCTTCCGGTTGGACTAGTACCAAAAATCAAGTCTAAATCTGGATCCGTCGTTGACTGACTCGTTTTCTTTTTGATTCGATTGATCTTTTGTTTTGCACCAAGAAGGACAGGCTGTGGCTCCTGTATTGTCTTTGCTTTTTCTTCAGGTTTTTGAACTTGTTTGACTTCCTGGACTGGACTCTGTGGTATTGGAATTGGATCTTGATTTGGAAAAGTAATCGGTCCATGTTCAATATCCCCTGACCCCACAAATTTAGCTTGGCCAAGGGTAGCTTGACCCTGTTCAGCCATAAGGCGCTTTAGTAGATTCTCCAGCAATGAAGCTTTATCCTCCAATAAAGTCTTTAGTGCAGCAGATGGATCGGATGGTGCATCCGATGGTTTATCTCCTGGCCGACAAACTTGGGAATCTTTTTTCTCATAAAGTGAGAGCATCGGATTATCACAGCCCTCATTCCAATTATCTTTCCCTGCTGCTGCTGGTTTATTCATATTTTCCAAGGCTAGGCTCAACTCCTTCAAATTTTCTTCGTTAAACTGAATGAAAGGTTGCTCCTTTTGGGGAATCTTGTGAATCTTTTGGGTACTCTTATCCATTGTAGGTAAATTATTTTCATCAGTCTCAGTCTGACTTATCTGATTTGGAATGTCAACCGTCGGTGAATTTGTAGGTTGGGCCGCCGCAGGAGGAGGAGGAGTTTCTTTTTTCTTAGGCTGTCTATACAATTTTCTCCCTTTGAACTTTTTAGAGGTTCGTAATTCGTCAATTTTAGCGACTTCTTCATGTAATTCCCTTTCCGTTGTTCCAGTGCAACATTGGAGGGCAGAGGGGTCAATTGGATGAGCTTCAGTATTAAAAATATATCCTCCTGCATATACAGTGCATTTTCCTAACGGATTGTCTATCACAGTGTAGTCATCACCTTCACTATGTAAAAAATTAGTGGGGTCAAATAGAAGATAAAGATATTTCAAAGTTTCTGCCAAGAAGAATGACTCCATTCGATCCTCCAGAGTTAGGCTAGTAACGTCTCTTATCTATTTGTACAAAAAATTACAAATTACAGTCTTTGTACTGTAATTAATGGTCATTTAGCCAAATATTTTGAATTACCGTTGCGTATCCACATTCTGTACGCGTCGTAAGAGCTATTGAATGTAACATGTCTTCACCAATTTCCAACATGAATGGATTTCCAGTGGCTCGATACAAATACATCGCCGATTCAACGAGCTCAGGTCGCAATGGGTAGCCTTCTCTTTGGTGTGCTGCTTTTCCTTGTAAGATATTGTACAACTCGGGTAATCCGCCGTATTGCTTCCAAATCCGATGATAATTTGTAATAGCTTTCAGTCCAGCACGAAATTCTCCAACAAGCGATAGCAAGCCCGGCCAGTATGCCTCTAAGCTATGAGGGAAAAATTAGAAGAGTTTAAGTATTGATTTACAAAATTGATATAGTGTATTAAGTGTGTTCACCTCTGGAAGGTAGCGGTTGAAACATGACCATGTCCCATTGTTGCCCAAATGTACCAACCTTTAGAATACAAAAATAATTTTAGTTTATTTTCTGGACCCAATTTTAAATTGAATTACTAACCTCCCTTCCCTAAATGTTTTTCAATAGCATCAAAAATAACTCTAAATTGGTGCATGAGTTCTGGCCTTTGAAATAAGATTGCACCCTTTAACAAATATTCAAAATAAGAATCAACTCCAGCTCCAATCCCTGAATCCATAGCAGTCCATTTTCCACTCTCGCTATCAATGTGATTTCCAACTAAGTTTAGTTTTGATCTTCTAGAATATAAAGAATGCAAAGCACGCAAGGCCACCTACAAATAAATCAGGAATCAGTATATCGATTTATGGCAGAGCACAAAAGCCAGTAGGCAATTCCAAATCACCTTTTCATAAAGCGGATCTCCAGTGAGCCGAGATAAAGAACCGAATTCGACTATAAACGTTCCGACTCCTGCTGTACAAGTTATCGGTGTCTCCTTGGGTGGAACTCCATATCTCAAATTCACTGTTCCATACGGCATTCCAGTCGGCGTATCAAACGCAGGGAGAAGTTTTCTAGCTACTTTTTCGGCTAAACGAAGTAGTGGACCTTGACAAGGCCAGCCTTTTTCTACAGTCATGCCGGCCCTGTGCATTAAAATACACTTAATTAAACTGAAAACAGAATTTCAAGGCGATCAATTTACTTATGACTTAAAAGATGAGCACTGAGGAGTCCTCCGATGATTCGAATATTTGTTTCAAAAACAGACACATTGATATTCAAATCAAAGTGAGCGTTGTCAATGATTAGCTGAGCAACACGGCGAAACTCAGAGTAATTTCCAATCACAGCTAGGGTATCCAATGTGTCGATTAGCGTTAGGGAGTAACTTAAAACAATATAATGTAAAAATCTATTATCCATCCTCCCTACTTAATTCCCTTACATTACATTGACGCGATACGCGAAAACGTTGAAAATATTCACCTTCCCCAAGTATCGACTCCATCACAAGATAAAGGTCGGAGTTCATCCAAGGGATAAGCGTGTCGAATATATGAGTCATAGGCATGATAAAACATCGACTTGACCTCATCCCTGTTCAATTGGGAGATGAACAGATTAAAATTGAACATAAGGTGGACCATACAAAACTTTCCATTACCTTAATTCGGCCAGCCGTGCATCATCGTATGTCCGAATGGCATTGATTGTTTTTAAATTGACCCATGTTAAAATTAACAGTGAACCGATTAAATAGGAGATCCACTTTGGCATGACTGATTCCTACTCTTAAACAACATTCCTCGAGTTAAAAACTGAAAATCTGTCAGAATGTTGAGATTTTAGGTCAGAACGGGATTTTAAAGTGTGAGTCTTTAAAACACCCGGCGAGCCACGTACGTCCAACCCTAATGCCCCAAAATACGCAGCAACGAACCAAAGGTGTGAAGAATTATCAAATGCTATTCATTTTAGATGATAAAAGATAAATGCATTTATTCATTGTCCACTATATCGTCATTATCATAGTAAAACCAAGAATAATATATAACAACATGAATATTTGTATCAAAATACAAATAAAACCAAAAACTAAACTACTAACATAAACATTAGGAAGTGGCCGGCCGTAGAATGGCAGGTGGTAGAAGCATTGTAAGAAAAAAACTAAGTTTGCCAGAACAAAAAGAAATTATCTGCTAGATGCTAACTAGCGTTGAAAATAACCCCTGCCTTTGACCTATTTAACCTTCTTTTTCTTCTTTTTAGGCGAATCTTCCTCAACTTTAACTTTAATCAAAGTTTCGTTCTTCTTCCACTTCATCCACAGCAGCGCTCTTCCTCTTTTTCTTTTTCTTGCTCTTTTCTACCATTTCTACAATTGTTTCTTCAATAGGCTCTTCTTCTTGCTCGGCCTTCTTCTTTTTCTTTTTCTTGGACTGATCCAATGTGCCGTTAGCCTCATCATCTTCTGTTTTTATCTCAGATGGCTGTTCTTCTGCCTGGCCCTTCTTCTTTTTCTTTTTCTTCTTCTTTCCATCCTCCATGGTGGTATTATTTCCAGCATTGGCTAACATAGACACAGTTAAGAGGTTTGATTCATCAAGGGCTTCTTTCATAACATCAACATTTTTCCTTGGAACGTCTCCAGATTCGAAGAATTTGAGCCGCTCTTCTACTTGTCCTCGGAGATGCTCTCCAAATACGGCGTTTGGAAATTCTAAATGTACAAATGAATCAACATTAACCTTCAACTCAATACTCAAAGGAATTTTAAGTGACTGAATTGAATTTACCTGAGAAGCAATCCAATCTTGAAGCAATGGAACACTTATTAGCCAAAAATCTTGAAATTCGCCCCTTGTGTACTGCTCCAGCTCGACCTAATCATTAAAAATTACATTAATAAGGTGAAACTCAAACATTATCTCGAATCCACTGCCATAACGTAAAATTAGTGTAAATCATAATTGTACGGCATTCTTAGTTCTGCTCTTCACACGGACTGGTGAAAGCAGGTGGAACTACCGTCATTTTATTTTTCTCCAACAAAATGTAAACATTTTGGCTAAAATGACTTTTGGGATAAAAAAACTCCAAAAGCTTAGCTGGAGAGTTTATAAGTTGTAATTTCAGGTATCGAATTTGAAAATTAATTACCGATAAACGTTGAGTGGAAAAGAAGACCATATTTAGGTGTTTTTCCTCTGGTTTTAAGAGCCCTGAAAAGTGCTTTCTCTGCTCCAAGGATCTGAACGGTAGATGCAGGGAATTTTGCCAAATTGGTCAGTGAGCCAGCATGTGAGATAAGACGGGCAGCAACAGTTTCCCCAATCAGGGATGTCAAATTCGGTGCAACTGTGTTCATTTTTGACTGAAGATATGACAACAATCCCCTGGAACAAATTCAAAATACATTTTAAAGACTTTGCAATTTTCCTATGCTTGCGTGTTCAACTTACTTTCTATATTCAGCCAATTTGATAACTCTGATAGAAAATGCTTCAATATTGATCAAATCAATAGGTGAAATGTCCATTCCCATAGAAGATTTGGACGCATCGACAATAGCTTGGGCCTTTCCATCATCCCCAGTGATTTCGGTCAAGGCTTCCAGCTTCTCTTCAGTCAATTCCTTTCGATTCTTGATAATGTGAACAGCTCGAGCGTACATGTAATTGTCAGGTACAATTTTGACCAACTCTGGGAAGTGGTAAGAATACCATTCGCGTATTCGCATAGAAAATGTGTTGACATCTTTATCCAATTGATCCAACAAGGCAATCCCCTGAATAATCATGTTGTCTTGTCTGTTCACATTAAACTTTACTCGAGCTCTTGAGTAAGAATGTCCCAGACCCAATTGAGCTTTTCCTCCTATAAATTATTATCGAATTATTAAAGAGATGGTCAAAAGGAAAAGAAACCTCTGCTTAAAAACTGACCTGCTTCTGCAGTCAATCCCTTGATCATTTTGTAAAAATGAGTCCTTATTCCTCTGCATAGTTCTTGGATGACGGGACCAACTTTTATTTTAATTTTGGGAAAGACTTCAGAAATAGAAGATGCTAATTTCCCCTCAGCCACACCCAAACAAAGTTTTTTGACTCCAAGTTGTACAAGAAAAGTCTTGAGGTCATCTGGAATTATCCCTTCCGTGATTGCATTCAAATTCTCTAGAGCACCTTGAGCAGTTTTGAAGGGATGGAAAGAAACTAACTGTGTAACTGCAGTGAATCTTGAGTAGTCTCGGATGCATTCTTCAACCTACAATCAAATTCAACCCAAATCACTAAAACAATTACATTCTATACTTAAAAATTGGTTATGTTCTCTCGTGAACTGTTTTACTATACCTCTGCAATAAACATGGACTCTTCTTCAAATTCCCTAACTTTGAAGGCAGAAAAACCCGATGCATGTTCAAATAGAACATGAAGGTTTTTCTCCCCACTCATCCTTCTGTCTTATATTGGGACGAACTACTGTAATATTATTTTTCAGACAGATTAAAAACAAAACTGGAAAATCAGCTTATATTTTGGAAATGTGTTGTGGCTTACAAAAGTAAGCCGGAGTTGTGGGAGGTGAGCACGAGCACGCCGTCGGTAAGCCAGGATTTGAAACTTGCACAACCCCACGACGCACTTTTCTATTTTGGATCACATGGATAAATCAGACAAATACACTCAAGAGCGGCAAAGGCATTCACAGTGCAATTGCAAAGCAGATCAAAATCGTCCAAGTCCCTCATTTCCAAAATCTGTAGTGAATCAGTAAATATTTGTTTTTATAATTACCTCATCCCCAGAAGAATTTTATACCTCGATCATTGTTCCAATTTCTGGGGTTTTTTCCCACAGTACAGTAAACAGTTCATTATCATTTTAATCTCATGTTCATTTTTTGTTAATTACTACTGCAATCATCACATCACGTCATGACCATGATAAAGCCCAACCAAACTCAGAGTTGGTGGTATGAAAAACACGTATTGTCCAGATCTAAGGAAGAAGAGGATGATCACAATGAACGAGACCGAGAGCCGCAACCCCCAGATACAAGTTTTGGGGTCAGGAAACCCAAAATTGGTGAAACGCAAAAGCAAAATGTGATAGATGTTCTACAAAAATGTAGGAGAGGTCGTGTTCAATATGAAACAGGGTGGGATACACAACCATTTGGGATTTTGGTAAGGGAATTGAATATTACTACAATATTAATCGGATAAAGCTACAGAAGACGATCAACTGAACGAGTTGATATCTTATGTGTTTAATTGCAGAAATTAATCTCGGACGTTCAAGCTAGTCAGCAGTTGTTCACACATAAAAATATTGAGCGAGCCATTATCATGCATGAAGCAGCTGAAGCGAACCAAGAAGAAATTCGGAAACTGGAAGCAAGTCCTAGTCCGAAATCAAGTCCTTACGGCAGTCCACTTGCGCATTCAAGATATTCGTATTCAAAGCTACATTTTAGCACTCCTATCAAAAAGCCCAATCGAGATTCTTCAACTCCTTTTCACACTGCCCATAATACATGTACGTAGTCAGGTCAAGCCGTTTTATTATTTAACGTAGGATAATTTTCTGTATTTTTAACTTTAGTATCATCGCCAATATCCGATGATGCACACGATGGTCGCTCATTTCTTGAATCAACAAGAATTTCAACTTCCCCCAAAAGTGCTGGATTTAAAGGATTAGGATTGGACGACCTAGTAGACGAAGATTATGACGAAGCGGATGCAATTGCTTTGAATACTATCTCCCCAATCTTTGCTCAATTTGAAAGGGTATCTGCTGAGTACGAAAAAGAAAGAATAGCTTCTTGGCGTCAGAAATGTAATCAGAAAGCCGAAGAGGTTGCTGCAGAGGAAAGGATACGAGCTGAATTGAGGAGGAAACAATTGGAAAATGATCGAAAAGCAAATGAAATTCGACGAGAAAAAGCAGCTGCTGAGCGACAAGCCGTCAGATTGGCAATGGAGAAAAGGATTTTAGATGAACGTCGAAAAGTTGAGCTCGGAATGGAAATGCAAGAGAAGGAATTCACTCGTCAACAGCAAGAAGAGAAGGAAAAACTTGATCAGTTGGAACAGAAAAAGAAGAAAGCAGAAGAAGCAGCCAAAGCTCTTGCTCTAGCCGAACAAGAGGCAAAAGCTAAGGCTGAAGAAGAGGAAGCTGAGAAAGAACGTGTCAGAATCGAGGCTGAGACTGCTGCAGCAACAGCCGCAAAGTTGAAAGCCGAACAGGAACAATCTGCCCTGGCTGCTCAGGCACAGGCCCAAGCACAAGCTCAGACTGCAAGTTCAAGTCAACAACAATCGTCATCAGCTGTACCACCTGTAAAGAAAACAATCGTTCCAGAAGAATTCGCAGGCTGTGTGACAAGTTCAGATGTCAAAATTTACTTAGCTTCTCAAGAACTTCTTGACCGAGTCAAGAATCAAGTTGCTCATATAAGTGGCTCAGACCCTAGAACCAAAACTTACTATTTCGCGGCCCTGAAGGTCGTGAATACAACGCTCAATTCAATCGCTAATTTAACCCAGGATCATTTGCAGTCCAAACTCAATCATTTTGTCAATTTACTGGATGGAAAACCTGTTTACCTGGGTGTAGCAACAATGACTTCCCCGTTCATATCGACAAGTCAGTTCCATAAGTTAAAAAATGAAGATTTAAGATTTAGTAATGATGAGCAGAGAATTAATCTGAAATATTTTTTTAAATCTCAGGTACTGAGAATGGAAGTTTGTTCGTACTCAATTTGTTGGCTTATCGATTCGTTAAGAAAGCCGAAGGGGAAATGCTAAAAGGGACAAAAGTAGCAGGATTAACACCTCTAGCGACAATAGGAGCTCAACTGGTGAAAAGATATCCCGATTGGTCTGACCTTGTCAAAGCATATTTTTACAAATTGTGCCCATTCCTTGTTCCGTTCAATATCCCCAGAAGGGACCTGACAATTGAACAGTATGCTGTTGCCATTGGACAAGAAGTCAGTGGAAATGAGAGGGCTGTTCAACAAGCTTTGTTGGAGAGAATGTCTGGGTTAGCCTAAAAATGAATATACATTTCTCAGAATAGATTTAATTTTTTTTCATATTGTAGATATTGCACACTGTATGCTCTGATGGTTATCAAGTACGATGAACTAGGAAGTAACAAGAGTGGAGATGAAAAAGAATTTTTCTCACTCAATGAATTATGGAGGATTCTAGCAACTACTTTGAGAATTGGTAAGTATTAAAAAATTAGGCTTAGCCTTCGGCATATTTTCATTTTTCACTTTTTCATACAGCCCCTCAACTTGACGTGACTGCCACAGTTATCCAAACTATTCTCGAAACGATTGGTGATAAATTATCATCGGTCTATCGCGTACAATTCCGCAAGTTTTTGCAGACTTTAACGACAGACTTCCTACCGAAGGTGATACAGGTCACACCTGCTGACAAAGCAGCTGCCCTTACACGGCTGGAGGTATTTCTAGAATCGAAAGGACCTACATGGTTCCGTGGTTGATGAGTTAACTAATTATCAGCGTAAACGACCTTGACCTTTTTGGCTCGATAAATTGACTGACTAAAACTAAAGTAATTTGTTATCGTACTTTTGTAAATCTTCGAAAAGCTTGTATCAGTTTTCGTAAAATATAATCGATGAATAATTTGTACAAGAATAAAAATCCACGAACGTATTTGAAAAATTCTTAACAACTGCCTTTATTAAATTGTACTGTTTTAATATTTATGTGATAACAATTATTATTATAATAGATTTTCCATTAATTCTATAGAAGTTAACACTAGGTACACGAGTTTTTATGTAAGAATTGAAACTAAACTGTAATAATTTTTCATCAGAATTACACGATAGATTTAAAGACAAATAGCTCTCAATTCAATAACACATACATAATCCATATAAAAAAGGAAGTAAGTAAGCTTCTATATTTTTTTTAAAATTCCTTTAATACAACTAAAGTTAGTAACTTTTTACTTCTGTATAAAACATGTCCTTCATTTAAAAATTTCAAATTGCAATTGGATCATGGTCATCCCCAGCAGATGCATTTTCTGTCTCCATTTGCTCCGACTCATCAACAAATTCTCCCTCTTCGGTAATTCGCATTGTTTTCCCTACCTCGTCATGAGAATGAACTTGAGTTGGGCTAGGCGTTGGAGTGTAATCCACTTCGACCTCTTCTTCTCCCTCACTACTACTTTCTGCTTTGACCTTTATCCGCCGTTTGGCTCTTTTAGTAGCAGGAATACCCTCTTCTTGGCCTTCGGCATCCGCACCAAATTCCATAGAAGAAGTTCTACGTCCTGGTGGTGGTTTGGACTCTGATAAATTTTCCAATTCACCTGGGAGCTGTTTTGTTGGATGGGCTTTGACAATGTGATCTCTCAACATTTTCTTTCGGAAAAAACCAATAATGAGGCAATAAGGGCATTTATAAGGTCTGTCTCCCGTGTGTCTTCTCATGTGTTCACGTAAATTCATTTTGACATTAAAAAATTTCCCACAAATGTCACATCCAAAGGGTTTAGCGCCTGAATGGATTAGCAAGTGTTGAGTTAGATGATACTTTTGTCGAAAGGATTTTCCACATTCCTAAAAACATTGAAGTGAAATTCTCACTTAGTTTTTATCCAAAATTATCAAAACTAGCGAAATTACATGTTGTTGAAGTAACTTACGGTGCACTCAAATGGCTTATCCCCTGAATGAACCAAATTATGTCGTGACGAGTCCACCACGTTGGGCGAATCCTTTGCCACAGACTTCACATTTATATGGTTTTTCACCTAAAACACGAGAAATTGAAATTAATCAAATAAATTTGCATAAATTAGTTGAATTACCTAAATTTCAGCTTAGCTTACCTGTATGTGATCTCATATGAATCATTAGATAATGCGGGACTGCAAAACCCTTGCCACATAATTCACACTCGAAGGGGAGCTCACCTATATAAAATAAAATGAGCAAATGTCAGACATACTTTGAACTCTGTCTCCAATCTCACCTGAATGGATTCTGGAATGATATGCGAGCATATTAGATGAACCAAAACTTTTGTGACAATCCTTACATTTGTATTCAAGTCTGGAGGCATCGGAACCAGATGTTTCAGCTGTATCCTCAATTTTGACAACTCGTCTCACTTCTTTTCCTCCTTTACTCACGCACCTATAAAATTTAAGAAAATTAAGTTTAGAAATTTGAGCACAAAATGAAACCAAGAAGAGATTTCACCTTTCTATAATATAACATTAATATACCCAAAAATATTTTAAGTGACCGATATCGAGTGACAGCTTTAAAATTGTTCTTATGTGTGAAAAATATTTTCTTTAGATCCAACATAGTCTTTTCAAATTATGTTCATAGCTTTACGATATTCAATTCCCAGACTTAGATGAAATGACTTAAAATTTCAAAACATTGCTATTTATTGAGACATTTACCGTTTTGACTTGTCAAATTACACTACACTCCACAAATGACACAAATAAAATACAAATTGAAAATAGAAAAGAAATGAGCACATTCAGTTAATCAATTTTGAACGATTCGAGACTTTTTGTACCTCGCAACAGGAATGTATTGAAAAACTTCTTTCGTCTCTTGCTGACTCATTCGAACGACGGTAGTCTTTCCTTTCGAGTCCATTGTTTTAATTATAAGGGGACATTTAGGGCCTGGGAAGTTCAACTCGTAGCGAGTTTTCCAACCTGAAATTGAAAAGAAAAATTCAAAACAATTATTACAATTTCAATGCTAGCTTCGCAAGTAATTTAATAAAAAATGTTTTCATTTCGAGCTTCGACTGAAGGACTATGACTAAACTGGAAGGAATTTGGTAAAGGCAAACAAAAAATTACGTACGATTGTAAATAGTGTCCTTGAGTGCAGAGCGATTTTGTCCGTCATAATTTGGATTCATTTGCTGAACTTCCTCATCCTCCTTCTGCAACTCAGGTTCCTTTCTCTGGAGAAACGTGGTCACAGTTTTCTTGGCCACATTATCCCGTATCCTCTCAAATTGTTTATGCAAAAATTCTATTTTTTGAGCAATGGCTTTCATCTGTGTTACATCTTCAGTACAGGATTCGCAAAATGGATACGTTGACTCTTGATCCAACTGTAGCCCTTCTCCGAGACCCATCATTTTTGCATAAAAATTTTTCAACTCAACATTTGAAGCTCCCAAGTTTTCAGGATCATCAATTGTCATACTCGTATTACAAATTATACATGCATTTTCATCCCAGAGTGGAATCATTTCCTTTGCCTCTGGCTCTTCCTGCTCATCTTCCGGCATTAGTCCGGGTTCTAGTTTAGGTATTTTATTAGGGACTTCAACATGGGTAACCCTATTAGAGTTAAGTTTTATTGTGGTACGAGGCATGGGTTCTGGTTTCCTCATACCACTACCAATTGTAACTATTTCCTCAGGCTCAAAATTATAATTATGAGTCCCTGCACTTCCACTTCCACCACCGTCAACCAAAACTTCAGCAGTACTTTCAGCAGCCCCACTGGCTGATTCTGTCGTAGGAAAACTTTCAGTCGTTACAAGATCTTTCTCATTTTCACTAGGATTAACCTCACTGTGACCGTGATCATGTTGCAGTTGCTCTTGATCTGGGTCATGATGCTGGTGCTGTGAGTCTTCAATTTCCAGCACTTGTGTCTCTCCTCCTTCATGATTTTCTTGCAAGGAATAAACTCCCCCCTCATCATTCTCAACTACGTAGTACACAATCCCATCATTATTCTCACCCTCTAGAACAAACTTATTAACAACTTTTTTCATTATCCCACTATCCACCATTTCCCCACTGTCACCGTCACCGTCTTGAACATTATCAGCATCCAGCCCAAGAATTTGTGTATCTTCCTCATTATTCACATTATTAACAACACTCTGTTGCTGATGATGGTCGTGATGATGAGTTGTTGTAGGAGTTTGTCCAGTGATTTCTTCCATTTCTTTTTCCAGAGCCGCTGCTAAAGCGGCTTCGTCGTCGGCAGCAGCCGCTGCCGCAGCATCATACGAATCCATTGTCCCAAGGTCGGTCAGGTCAACCCCAGACCAAGACCAAGGGATAAATTGAGAACCACTGATCCAAGGATTTGTGGTTAAATCACTATCACTGTCTAATTGTTATGAATTGATTAAAAAGTTTTTCCTGCCGCTTTTGTTGTCCAAGTTTTTAGATAGTTTTCAATGTCTGAGAAGCGGATTTTCTATTCCCATAAAACTTGACATCGACAACTCTTGCACTCGCTGACGACGAGACTGAGCCAGCAGAGCAAAAGAAAGAAAGCGTTTGGTCATATCATTGGATATACAGCATAGGCCAAACGCGTCCGTTGAGTTGGCTGGCTTTGGCTATAGCATAGCAGTTGGCTGTGACGCCATTGATTTTAGAGGCATCTTTCAATGAGATCAAGAATTTAACATGTATTTGAACCAAGTGTTCTCTGGGAACACAGATTTGTCGACAGATGACAGCCAAAACCAAGGCATCATTTTTCTTGTTCAATTTCAGCTCAGTCTTCAGAAAATTTAATAAATCGGACACAGGCACAGGGCACAGTCCGATTTGGGTTTTCCAGAATTCAAAACAGAAGACAGAACACGAGACCAAAATTAAAGATAATAAAATGTTTAATGTTAAAAATTATGAGTAGGTTAGCTGTGTGAAAACCAAAAACGTTCACACACAGCAGAAAATAGAGAATATTTCATGTTTTTAATAAATTCTATTTCATTTTGGAGACATTTTGGTTTGAATAGGCCAGGGGGTTCATTTTTGCAACGGGCAGTGCGTTTTTTTTTACTCGCTCTCTTTTTCCATTTTAGACGCGCAATGGGTTGGATTTTCAATTTTCTACCACAGCTGTAAATTAGGAGAAAAAGGTGTTAGCAGTTGTGCAAAATTGAACAAGTTGACATATGACGGTTTGAAAATAAATCATTTTAGGCATGAAAGAGTAAACTGTTAAAAGATGGATTGTTCTTTCCTCCCTTCGTATTATTTCATTCAAAATAATAGTAAATTACGAAATATTCTTAGTGAATACTAATAAGCTCAAATGATCTTAACCTTAACTCAGTGTTCCCTCTGTCAAAATGTAGTCTCTAAGTCCGAAACATTAATTTGGTTGTTTCCTGCACAAAGAATATAGGTACATATTTCTTTTCTTTCATACACATTTGTTCATACATCGCTACATGTAACAGAACGAGATTTTTTCAAGTTCAGCCAAACCAGAAATTGAATTGAGCAAAAGTCGATCCGTTGGGCTGACTGGACCTTATTAAACCCTTTAGTTTACTTTGTTGATTTGAAGAAAAAGAGTTACAAAACAACTGTGCTAGGCTGAATGACTCTAGGAATGGACAAAAATGAAGCTGACGGACACTAGATGAGGGCTGCAGCCGTTGCCTTGCCGGAGACGCCAAAAGAATCTTTTGTACAAAATGTTCGTGATTGACCAACTCGACTCAAGTAGTCAAGTGCCCTGTGTACTGTACACTACGACTACACTACACTACATGGATAGAAATTTTCTGTCCGGTTGGAAGGAAAGAGTGGAGTGTGGAATGCAAGGCATTTCAATTAATCCTGTTTTCTCTTTGTAAAGTGTTCCGATCTCAACCCTCAAAGCAAAAGCGGTCCGTCCAAGCCCAAGTCTATAGTGAAAAGGGAAAAAAGAAAGTGTTTCCCCAATACAATAAGCCCTGTCCTAATAAATTCACCTACCCGCACGGCTTCATGACATTATTGGTTCCCGGACCCGAGGACACGATGAGACGACAGACGACGACACACTCAAAGACTCAAAAAACATGTGTTTATCTCATCAATGCGGTCCTTCTATTATTCTCTTGGCCTAAAAATTCATGGGGAAAATTCTACTGTGCTATTCTACTATATTTTATGCAGTGCAGTCATATCACTTCGTATGCGTAACTCAATACTCCGTTCTGTTCCTATTCCTAAACTTCAAATAGGATTTCCAATATTTCTTTTTGGACATTTTTTGTTCAGGGAGAGAAAATATTCGTTCTGTCATGATTTTTTACCTCTTATATTTACTTTCAGCTCGGCGAGAGAGTTGAAGTGATTTCCATTGAGATGAATTTTATTCAACAGTAACTACAGTACCTAATAATTCTTCAAAGTAAATTTATTTAACAATTTTCTTTTAATGCCGGCTCTGGGGTCTGGGATTAAAAATTAAAAACTAAAATCACCTCAAAAATTTCAGAACTTTCCTCAAGTATAGAAACAGAAACGTTACAAAAAATACTTGAAGTTGAAATGCTATTATTACTAACGTCAGAGTCTATCTTAAGGGCTGGCTAATCTCATGGACTAGACGAGCGTTAAAGAAAGCTGTTGCCACAAATTCTAATTTGATTTATATTATGTAGCATTATTCAAGGGGGAGTTGATATTAGATCCTATTTTCTGCCTTACTTCGTTGTTCGATGATCTGAAGACAAGGGTAATCGAAGACACAGAAGATAATTTGATTTCGAAAGGAGAAAAGAATTCGTTTGAAACCATTTTCTCTTCTTTTTTTTTCCTACTAAAGTGAAAGTAAGTGGAACCCCATAAGTATTGAGAATGTGAATAGATTTACATGGTTTTGCATTTTACATATAAACATTAAAGGGAGAGAACAACCAACTATTTTCTGCTCAATTTCACATGAATGCTCTTCTTCAATCGAATTTTTATATTTTGTTCCGCCTGCCCTTTGTAAACTCAACGAGGCTGGCTGCTGGCTAGCCAACTGAACTGAAGTGTACTGAGGGCCTTTGTCATGAGCTTGCATGGAAATCTGCCAATTCCCGGGTCCCAAGTTCTAACTCAAGTGGAAAGACGAAAGAGCAATGTAATATTTCTTCTCTCAATTTCAAAGTAATTGCCCAATGAAGCTGGAGTCGTGCATGTCGCTAAATTAAAAAATCACAATACTCTTTTCTCCTTGATAATTACTATAGCTCAGCTCGTAATGTTCTATTCCTCAGTTATCAGGCAATTTTAAACATTATTTCTCAGATATTCGTCTAATTCCATTTTTTAATGATTCAATTTAAGACTAAAGAGTTGACGGTTACAGGATTTTTATCTCATCAAATTATGACTAATGAAATGTCAGGTCGGACTTTGTGTAAGACAGTAAAGAGATTTGTTTAGCGTATTTACTCGTTTTGTCGGAAAAATTTAGGACTTAATAGTCAAATTTTCCCAAATCCTTATGACTGTTCTGACTATAAATTGAAGTTCTAAACCGTTGGCCGCCGTAGGTCCTTGAGTGGTAGCCGTCAAAGCGGTCTTTACATAATTACCCCTAATAAATCTCTACTCTGCATAAACGTATTATGGATGTGAAGCTTTTGAACTAGAGGAGTAAACTCTATAGTAAACTTTAGGTTTTCATCGTTTAATTGAACTCTTGGTCTTGGCTCACAATGCACACTCATGCATGCTTCGTGAAAACCACCAAATAATTTGGTTTCCTCTGCTCTTCATTTCATTGCCAATTACGAAATTCCAAACCTCCACTCATGGGTCTTCCATTTCGTCTACTTTGACTTTGGAAGGAAGAAAATGATTGTGCTCGGCTCTCGCAGATTCACTCTCATTCTCATTACATTATTTTAAACGAGTCTCCTTTAATTTGCTCGTTAGCCCTTCTCTTCTGTTTTATCTTCATTCCTTTCCTCGAAATACGAAGCCTGAGCTGAGGCTATGGCTATGGCTACTCTTTATTAAATTAATTTAGGTCTTTAAACGAGAGGATGACCACGGAGTCATTGATGATACTCGGGCATTTATTTTATGAGGTTCTCTGGTACCCGTGTGCAAGATTCGATCCGGGAGATTCTCTTTAGACTTTTGTTTGGACAATGGAGGTGGAAAGAAT
>WJEZ01000945.1:0-21274 GCA_009869925.1 Thalassaphorura encarpata | reverse complement strand
CACAGTTTTGGTTTTTACTCATTTTGATCTCTTGTTCTAACTTAATTATGGGTTCTTGGTATTGTTCGAATTTAGAATAGCTAAACACAGACCTCCTACTAGGATGCGTAGGCTCGTGCGGTAAACTTGACACATAATTTATATACATGTATGCATAAATATATGTTTTTACTTATGAATTATCTAGATTTGACTCCAATTATAAAATTTCACGACGCTTTTGAAATTTTACTGCTGTTACGCCACTAGGAGCAAATTATTAGAATTTCAGAGCCTGGCATTATGATTTTAATTTTTTTCTTTCATCCGTTCCTCTTAAACCTTCAATTTTAATATACTGGCTGTCAAAAGATTTGAGTTGTGAAGAATTTGCACTTAAAGTGAAACTCGACTGTCCAGTCTGGCTTTCCAATATTTTCGGACATTCGTATAAGTTTGGGAATTAGCATTATCATCTGGAGTTTATGCGGCGTTTAGCATTTCAAATAAAAAATTTCAAAGCAGAGTCCTACACAATTGCAAAGCCGGTTCTCATGATTCTGGTACAAATTCCAGAAAATACCGTTCCACAAAATTTCCAGGAAAAATATGAACCCCTTAAGAACCGAAACATTTCAGAAATTTCAACTAATTAGATTCCATTGCTTTACTCGAGTGGACAAAAGTTGTATTCGTACTTGTCACACTCCATCCATAAAGAAAAGGGTCAAAGAAAGCAGAAGACTTAAGGTTATTTTATGACTGGCCAGAATTCCAAAGTCCAAGAGAAAACAAGCTAAAAAAATCCAATATAAAAAATGCGACATTCCGAAGACTATCTTATTTCTCATGATTCTGGTACAAATTCCAGAAAATATCGTTCCAGAAAATTTCCAGGAAAATATGAAGCCCTTAAGACCCGAAACATTTCAGAAATTCCAACTAATTAGATTCCATTGCTTTACTTGAGTGGACAAAACTTGTATTCGTACTTGTCGCACTCCATCCATAAAGAAATGGGTCAAAGAAATCAGAAGAGTAAGAAAAACTCAAGGTTATTTTATGACCCACCAGAATTCCAAATTCCAAGAGAAAACAAGCTAAAAAATCCAATATAAAAAATGCGACATTCCGAAGACTATCTTAAGGAACCAGACATCCTAAAGATTCGATTCATGATTTTAATTCTATTTCGACTACTGAGCTCTGCTAATCTTTGAGCCCAAATTCTCCTTTGAATTATAAAATTTCATTAGATGAGACGTCGATTTGGGTTGAAGTAAAGGTCTGACATTTTATGAACAAATACTTTCTTCTCAAGTACTTTTTGATTAAATCTCATGCCATGCTACTTGGCTACTTCTATTTCTGATGGATGGTCTTTAGATTGGAGTTTTTCTTGAGACGGAACGAACAAAATGAAGTAGAAACTGAAGATACTCGCATTTAAACATTAGTGCGTCTTAGCTTTATGTTCAAGTCTCATGTTTTTGAATTTAAAACAATATAAATGAATGCTTTGCTTCTGCTGTCGTCTTATTCATTTATTTTTGGAAGTTTTGTCTAAAGTCCAAGTCACAGTCTCACATTCCCTTCATCATTTGTTTGACGAGGGAGGCAGGCAGGCAACTTAATTAGAATTTTGATTCTTCGTCTGCCATGAGCCTTGAGCGAGAGGAAGGAGAAAAATGAATTTTAATTATAGCGTGCCATGCCATGCGAATGCCACACAAGCAGAAGACTCACAGACTGCTCGTCGCCGGCGGAAGGATGGGGCGGGTGCAACGGGGGAAGCCTAGCCTAGCCAGCGTAGCTCTTGGCAAACAAAACGAAAAGTGAGTAATACGATATATAGACTCCTATGAAAAACGAAGACGGACAGACTTAGAAGTGAAAGCAAAGTGAAACTAACAAGGACTTTCTTGGAATGTACTGGTGTAGCAGCCAGCATTAGCTTAGTTAGGTTTATTAAATTTCATAGGAACTATCATTTCAATCTCTTTTTTTTCAAGTCTTCTTTTTTTAATTAGCCAATTTGAAACTAGAACCATCCACCACTTGGAGTTTTTCTTTTTCAAATGAAAAATCAGTCAGGTTTTAGGATTGTTATGAGGAAAATAGGGTCACATACAGTTTTAGTTCAATTTTGGGTAAATCTATATATTCCCTGTATTTTGGAAGAGGGTTCATTTCATTCCTGATACCCGGGTAGTACAAGTGGAAAGTCTTGAAAGGGGAAAAGCTGTCCACATCTCGTACCCATGGAAACGTTCCTCTCTTCTTCAGCCACCAGGGTTCTCCTCCGACCATTGATTAATCTCATAGCCCTGACGTCACCCACTCAATGCACATACACAGTCTGCCTGCATCAGATTCACAGCTTCCTTTCCTTAAGAACACAATTTTTCTATAATTTTAGCCGATGATAAAATTGCAAAGTTACTCGTATCGTAGTGACATGTGCGTCTTTTACTACCATTTTCGCAACATATTGGATCCATTTTATTGAGAAGATATAAAATTGGGCAATTAAACATAATACGATCATCATAGAAAATAATTTCGTCGTACGATACGGATATGTATTATTGCTGCTGCTGCTGCAGTATTTTAGTAGGGTTGATCCGGAGTTTAACTTGAGTTTTTATTTTCCCCAAAAGTAATCTTGGTAACCGGGAGATCCGGGGTCCAGTGCCTGCTCATGGCCCATATAAATACTTTTGGCCGTAAAAAAGCAATAAGTACTCCTTTTTCAATAAAGATTCTCATTCCAAAAGCTGTAAAGTCCACAAGATGGACGAGGAGAGTTTGGAGCTTGAATTGTACTCCAATACAACACAGTCATCCATCATACTTTCTCCGTTCTGCAACTGACGGGTGGCTATGCTACAATACAAAGGCAAAGCAAGGGCCTTCCTTCCAAGCCTTCAAAGCCTTCCAATCCAAATCTCATATCAATTCCAATCCAAAAATAAATTCTGTGTTGTCCAGAATTCTCGCATTGTACGTGTGTCTGCTTACAAAATTATTCCATCGCATTGCATTGCATTAATACTAATCGAAAGAAAACCTAGATGATTTTGATTATCCAGTGACCTAGCTATATGATGGATTTTTCTGTGATGCTGTAACCATTCAAGAATCTTCACAGCCATTGTCGTCAATAGTCAATACGTACTTTTTACCTAACACTGCACTGCATTGCATTGCAGTTCTGAAAGAAAACCTAGATGATTTTGATTATCCAGTGACCTAGCTATATGATGGATTTTTCTGTGATGCTGTAATCATTCAAGAATCTTCACAGCCATTGTCGCCAATAGTCAATACGTACTTTTTACCTAGCACTGCATTGCATTGCATTGCAGTTCCAATTCAATTTCATCGTCGTCTCACTTGGTTTGGTTCGGTAGCAGAGGCAGCACATCTTAAGTTTTTCTTATTTACTGAATCAAATATTTGCTCGAAGTAAATAGGAATTATAATATAGAAGAGTTTTCCTTCTCAACCTCCCGACAGTCACTCCTTGCCGAAAGATCTTCTTCACTCAACCGAAATTCCGCCGGGTTTCCTTTTTTTTTTCTTTGGAAAAATAAAATCGGCTGCCTTTGCCGCCTAAAGATCAACGATTTTATCGACATTACTGTGCATTTTAAATTATATAGTATTCTAATGTAAAATATGTTAGTCTGCTCTGTTATTTGCGGTGGTTTTCAAGAACCTATAATTTATTCTCATTCCATTTCCATCTGGAAATTCAGTCAAGTGAAGTAAACGAACGAGTCGTCGGTTTGGCCCTGGCCGGGTGGTAAGGAATTAGGAGATTTGAGAAACGTCCCGATCGAAGTGTGGGCTAGAGTGAAGTATGGGTTTCTCGCCTCCTTTGACACGTTCAGAGAAACTAATACTCCTTAGAAAATCTTAGTCATTTCAGTCAGTGCAAGTAAGTATAAGGTCTTAAATGTAAGGCGTGTCTTGATGCGAGAAATGTATTCTACTCTTCCTGTCAAGATCTTGTTAAATACAAAACTACTACGACTACGACTACCACTTGAGAAGGGCTTGCCTTGTAGCAAACTGACAACTTAAATACAGCACAGCAGAGGAAATTTCCAAATTCATCGCAGGCACAGTCATCGCCAATATTGCCAAGCCGAACCAATACTTACACCCACCCATTTTGTCCTTGTCTTCCTGCGGTTTCGTCTTGCTCGGCGTCTTTGGTTTTAAACTAAACTAATTAGCTAATTTTGCATCAATTTATAATTGGCTCATTAAAATAACCCACAAGACTGACTGATGATTAATACTTGCTCACCGCAGGCAAAGGACTTGTGGGAACCCTTGTTATTCTCATCAAAGACATAACAGAGCATGGCAATGTATTTGGGCACCCAGCTCGAACCTGATTCAACGGAGTGGAAAGTTAGACTGACTCAGGTAAGGCAAGAGCTTCTTTGGCAAGACTTGGTTGGTTAACCCTTTTTGTTTTCCTTGATGGAGGGAGAAAGAGGCATTGAATAATGATGAGGACGAGGAAAGACTAATTATTTGAAGACTCCTGCTCTTTCTTGGCAGGCAGGCAGGCAGGGGCTTATTTCATTTTGAACCCACATACCAGGGTTGCTAGCTAAGCTTGCCTCATACTTTTCTTTGAAATCTCCAGAAGAAAATGATAATGAAGGACTTAAATTGATGAGCGAGGCATCTAAGGAAACAAAAGTAAAAGGAACGTAACCAACACAGTGACAAGTAAACGACTAACTAGTAAACCTAGACGCCTCAGGGAAAGGTGGTGAAAAAAGCTAAGAAACTCAAAAAGCACTAGACGACAATATTTGGCGTGGGTGTGGATCATGAAAATATTCTGAACAAACATGCATTTCCTAATTTTTAGTCATTTCAGAACTTTAGCCTGTAAAACTAAAAAATATTAGCAGCCATATAAATAGGCTTAAGGTAGAAGGTTTTAGATTCATATTTCCTAGTCAAGGTATACTGCGTTGCGTTTCGTATGAATAAAGTGAAAGAAAAAAGCCAAAGGCAAGGCAGTGAAAAGGATTGGTTAAATTTTTTTCTTCAAGGCAATTTGTTCCACTTGTTTCATTTTCATCCAAGTTTATGATATAATGGAGTGCCATGATTACTTGTCATCATTACGGGAGTACCAGATTTCCTCGGGGACAAGAATAGGGACAACCAACCGCTGCTCCTAGTCTTTGGAACTCTTGAGCCGATTTGGATGAGATGTGAAGAGATGACAACTTTTCTTTTCCCTAGGTTATTTCCTCTCATGTGCAGTTTCTGTCTTTTGAAAGGATTGAGCAGTTCTCTACTTTAGTTTAGTTTCACCGTCTGCTCGCGCTCAATCGCCCCAAGGACCAGAGGAGCAAAGATGTGTCAGCATGTTGCAAAAATATGAGTCCAAGTGAAAGTGGAATTAGCAATAGTAGTAACTCAACTCAAAAACTTTCTCTCTGGAAATCACAAAATCTAAAGAGTTGAAGTCGAAGGTCCTTTTCCTGATTGCTGAACTTCTACTGCACTGTGATGAGAGACGAACGTAGTACATGCTAATGTAGGCAAAATTCTAGTAGCCTTGACGTCATCATAATAATTTCCTTCATTAAATCTGACTTTATTATCCCACTTGTTTTTTTCATAACTTTAATTATGTGCCTGCCTTGCCTTGCTTGAGGACAAGGGAAAAGAATTTTGATCAAAAAATTCCTCGCTCAGCTCAACTTTTATTTTCCCATTTAAGCTAGAAAAAGTTGAAGTGAAATTAAAACGAGGAGAATTCCATTCTGTTTTCAAGCAGGACTGCAAAACCATTTACAAATTTGGATGAATATTATGGAAAGTACTTTCATTCACGTCAGGCCAGGTCATACGTACGTACTTCTTGCCTTCTTGGAAAATGGAAAATTAATTTTTAAGTCATGAGATCAAACAGAATCCTTAATTGGATGAGATAACTCTTTGACAAACTCAGCATCCGCTCACTCAGCTTCCTCGTCTCATCTCATCTCATCTTCATCCATCCTTCCTTCCGGATGAAACTCAGGGTTCAAGTAAAACTCTGTAATTGAAATGAAAAGCTAATTACCAAAGTCAACAACTCAAGACCAAAGTCCATACTCCTTCAAGTTTTTGCCCTATGAGTAAAAGTACAAACTGTTTTTGAACTCTGAAAACTTTTCTTGGAAGATCTTTCATGAAAACAAGAAACAAAACGAGAGGGTAATTAGATTTGCTCCTGCTGCTGGCTTCCTTCCTTTCTTTCTTCAGAGCTTTCTCCAACTAACTTTCTTTTGCAACAAAATCGGTTCGCTGATGAATTGAATGGAAAAATCAAGGCCAAGGTAAGGTAAGCCAAGAAAGAATTCTATCATCATCGAACAAAAGTTAGTCTAGTCGAGTTGGTTGGTTAGTTTGAAAACCTGGCGCTTTAGCTTTCAAGATGCTAGGCCGCCAGACCATGGATTGGGTCCACAATTGAGTTTTGGGAAAGAAGAGAAGACTAATGAGGTTGCTAGCCATGCTAGGCAATGGACCAACCGGGCTGCCTACCTCCCCTTATCAAAATGAAGCACACGTCCCGAGTTTATGACCTGTCTTTACATTCCAATCCTAATCCAAATTTCCTTCCTTTCTTTCTTCAGAGCTTTCTCCAACTAACTTTCTTTTGCAACAAAATCGGTTCGCTGATGAATTGAATGGAAAAATCAAGGCCAAGGTAAAGTAAGCCAAGAAAGAATTCTATCATCATCGAACAAAAGTTAGTCTAGTCTAGTTGGTTGGTTAGTTTGAAAACCTGGCGCTTTAGCTTTCAAGATGCTAGGCCGCCAGACTTGGACGCAGGATTGGGTCCACAATTGAGTTTTGGGAAAGAAGAGAAGACTAATGAGGTTACTAGCCATGCTAGGCAATGGACCAACCGGGCTGCCTACCTCCCCTTATCAAAATGAAGCACACGTCCCGAGTTTATGACCTGTCTTTACATTCCAATCCTAATCCAAAATTGAGATCTATTGGTCGTCTATTTACGTGGAACCGACATATCTAGGGTTCATCATATTGGAATGGAGAGTACTGCCACAAGGGAAGCGTTTCAGAAGGTAAACTTGTATAACAGTCTCCATATTGAAGAAAGAGCCAAGCCCAGAATATTCTTTCACGCCTGCTAGAGTTTCCTTATCAAGTCATCCCCACTAACCACGTACACACATCCAGATCCAGGGGAAATAAAGTTCTCCAAAAAGTTTCTTCGCCCTCCGCTTCCTTACTTCTTCTACATTTCTCACTTGACAAACTTTCTTTTCCTTTCTTTCCCTTTTCTTATCTCAAAAGAATTGGTTTCAAAGGCGAAGAACTAGACTGGTTGGTTGGTCGGATGACTGACTCAATCGAACACTCTTTGTGTTTGAGGAGTTTTTCTTCAATCTACTTTTTTTCTATTACTGCATTCACACACACACACACCCTCAGCTAGCTTCAATTCTGCTATCATCTAGATGGTAATTCTAAACGTAAGCGTAAGCGAAAGCGTAAGCGTCGAGTATTCAATCGAACCTTGTTGTCGGATTGGAGAAAAGCGAATCAGGATTGAGTTGAGCCGACAGAAAGGAAAACCTGGTGTTGGCACACTGCAGCTCGCTCCAATGGATTCGTGATTGGACAGCAGCAGCAGTGAAAAAAATATCTGGTTGAGTGCAGATACGGAATATATCAAAAAATAGCGATGCTAGGCATCCAAATAGCGTTTATATTTTATTCTCAAACCAGATGACGACAATTTTTCTGCATACAATTCAAAATTGGATGATAATTATGATTTTCATCTTTTGATTTTGTACATTCTAAAGCTAGTAGAGAAAAAATAGTAAAAAATGGTATGATTATGTTAAAAGTTTCTATTGTAGTGTCGATTGTATATGTAAACTTTTCATTCTAAAGTGAAAGTGAGGATGAAGTGAAAATAAATTCATATTCTGATTGGTTTCCTTTGAAAATTGACTCTTTGCAAGTAGTAGAAGGATATTCGTCCGTCCGCCCCCAGGATCAGCATCAGCAGATAGTAGTTGAACGGTTATTCTTTGCATAAACATCCAGAGCTGTGGATCCAAACCCAAGGATAAGGCTCAAGAAGAAACGGAAAAGAAAAAAGGAGGATTGCATTTGGGATCAAAAACTCAGGAGAGGTTTCAAGTAAATTGGAAGCGCCTTGAAGGATATTGAAGGCCTTATACGACTTTAGACTTTCAATTCAACCTTATGCAAAAATATACAAGTTGCTGGCTCTGCATACGGAATAAAATAGCAAGCAAGTAAGCAAGGCGCTTTGAGATGAGTGCTATAAGAAAATATTATAGGAAAACTAGGGTTAGTCAATGTGTCAGCTATCGACTATCGACACTCACATGTTATGTTCTCCCCCTTGTAACCTTAGTGTTTACTCAAGTATCCCCTCAGGATTTGCTGATTCTTTCGTCACAAATATAAATATTTTGAAAGGGACTATGCTCAGTTTAGTAGAGTTGTCTAATGTTAATCCAATTATTTGCTACCATTATTTTTTTATTTTAGTCAAATTGGGTAAGTAAGAAAAATACTTGCGTGTCTTGACAATTTATAATCTCAGCTACTTCTTGCTTGAGTCGTGTCAGCCAAAGTTGTCTGAAATCATGAAGTTGAAACGGATAGGCTTCTGTTTTGAAGAGCTTTGGTTATATTTAGCCTGACAATGGCAATGGCAACGGCAGTAGCAAACAATCTGTTTTGGACCGTTAAAAACAATGGCCATCAGGGACATCCACGCCCACGTTCTGGCGACAATGACAAGAAAGTTCTAAAAGCGCCAACTTTGTAATTCAGGTGAATCCTCCAATTCAAAACACTTGCCTCCAATTCTGTAGAATTTCCTTTGAAAGTAATAAATATATATTTTAAGCTACCATAAACAGAGTCTGGTTGAGATTTGCCATATTGCATTGGTGTGCTGCAATACCACTTTTGAAAATTGAAATCAGGGAGTGCCAGTCCCAGTGCCACAGCCAAGTCGGCAATTTGATCCAAAATTTCTCAGGTCAATAAAAACTCTTTCAATATATCCTAAAGGTGAGCCTAGCCATCCATCCATATATCCTATATGTACTTCTCCTTTCACTCGTTTTGGTCCATTCAATCTAAAATCTTCTTAGAAATCCAATATCTCAAGTTTCCTATCTACGTACCTTCTTTTCACTACACAAGACGAGACGTAGACGAGACTGACGACACTCTTTTCACAATTGTTTACACATGATCGACCTGAAGTGCTTCACTCTCCTTGCTTTCACTCTCAACAGTTCAAGTGGAAATCGTCACAGAATTCGTACATACCAGGTCCAAATATAAAAAAGCAATTTAAATTTTGAATCCAATTCAAGAAATGCAAAAATAGTGCTATATCACATGGCTGGTTCGATTCATAGTGAAAATTCTATGCTAAATTTGAATTTTTAGCACAGAATTTGTGAGTAGATTAGTATAGAGTATATACTTGCCTATAGCCTATAGCTGAAAATACTTTTAGGTCATAGCCAAGCCGAGTAGATCATTTTAGTAAAAACAATTATTCCCAGAGTGTTCTTCTCTCACCAACCAACTCATCTCAAGTTTCACATGATGAGACACGCACCATGTAGTCGTCGTCGCGGCGCTTTGCTACTAAACTTTTTCAGACTCATGGAGAGTGGGAAAGCGAGAGTGGAGACTTCATTTACTCACTTCACTTGAAGGAAGAAGAAGAAGAAGGCAAAAGTAACTTAAGTACACACGTAGGAGAGTAGTCTTAAGCTTGGTCTCCCTCTCTCAGAAGTTTGATCTTCCTATCCATCCAGACGAAGTAAGAGAAAGAAAAGTTTGAAATATCTTCTCACTAGAGTAATGCGATGATGGAGGTATCTTCTGTCTTCTGCTGCTGCTTACGCTTTGAAACCTCATTTGAGTTACTATAAGTAATTATTGAAGTTAGGTATCGCCGGGACTTAACATGGAAACCTGAAGGGCGACCATAGCTTTCAAAATAATTTTTTTTAACAAACTACAATACAATTAAATTGTTTTAATTAGCAAAGTATTCCTAAAAAAAGTAATTAATCCTGGAACCCTGGACTAATTTATTTACACCAGCGGATCGGGCTAAAAATTCAATCAAGCGTCCCTTTAATTTTAGCTTAGCATCACAGAAACTTCCCTTGTCATCTGTCGAAACTATTATTATATTATTATGACCTTTTCCTTCTGGTGCAGTACGAGTGCGACCATTAAGATTCTTAATTCCCAGCTGGATGCTGTGATTTTAGTACGCTATTCTTAAGTTCCTTGATTTTGTCTGCTAAGCAAGAGCAAGAGGAACACTTAAAGTTAGCTTTAATTAATTTAAAAGGAAATTAGGTAGGATGGGAGTTGGTTCCTCCATTTCATTTCCATCCTCTTCGAACTTAAACCTATTAAGGAGAGAGAGAAGAGCTTTCTTCATAAATATGTCGTTATATTTTATGGGATTGAATTGAAATATGAGGATGGAATGGAATGGCAGGCATAGGACTTTTGGGTTCTTACATAATACAGGAGAGAGAAGTCACCGTAGAGTTTTCTCCCTGGAGGATGTCGTCCGGGCTTGCTCTAGATCCGGAAGCTGAAATCTCTTCGTCAGCAGCTTCTTTCATTTTATGACTGACTCCAGGCCCAACACACACACACACAAACTTCTATTTCTCTACAAGAATGATAAAGTGTGGCCCCACTCAATGTTCTGTTCAACTGTCTCTGTCATTTTGACTTTTTGCTTGGGTTCAGCATCCTGGAATTGCCTTGCACCTTTGCACAAAAGCCAAAGCTATTGGGACACGAGCAGCCAAGAGAAAACGTGTCTTTCTGGATAAAGGCAAATGGCGGATTCACCCATGATCATCTTAACCCCTGAACTTAAGTTTTAACTTGCACAAAATTTGCTATGCCAACCCTCTCCAGAATTTATGGAGCGCACGCCATGCCGCTGTAAATTTTGGATAACCTGGCCAATGTACATGTCAACGGGCTAGGGCAGGTCGTAGGAAAACTTTGAGCCTTAGCTTGGTAAAATAAATGGATGAGAGTCGTGACAATCCTCAAGAAAGTGTAGTGTAGTGTATGAGTGAGTGTATTTCTTGGTCTTTAGAAGAAAAAAAGTTTTGAAGAAGTAGAATACTCCTGCTGCACCCTCTAAGCAGATTCAGAGCAAGACGAAGAGAAAATGTCCTTGTCACGAATGTCTGGAGCAGAACATGATCTGTATGAAGAATTCTGGTGGGAATGGAATTATTGTCTGCCCTGTTCTGTTCAAAAGAAAAAACGAAGACAAGGGTGATAAGTTCGACGACTTTTTGCTGGCTTTGGTCTATATGCCTATAAGGTTCAGCTGCAAAGTTAAATTGAATGAATGACATGAGCTTGTCAGGGCTAGGACGGAACCATTCAAATTACAATAAGGGTCTTGGATAACCTGGCTGTCATCTTCTTTAGTTTTGAAAGGGTTGAGTGAAGTGTGATAACAATTTGAGCCGCCCGCCATGTCTTCAATGCTGATGAATTGCCAAATTTTCCAGTTAAATAAATTTTGCTCCGTCAGTTTTTACTACTTGTTCGAAGAAAATGTTTAGTCTTGAAATTTTGAGATCAGGTGCCACACTAGAAGGTGCACGTGCTAGATGCATAAAATTCAAATGAAAGAATTCTGGTTAAGTTTTCCCTTAAAGTTTTTTCTTCTAAATTAGCCAATATCGACCTCCTGGATTCCTTCATCCGGTTCCTGTTCCTTTCATTTTCAGTCAATTTCTAACCCGAGCACATAAATAAGTTGTAAAACTTGATTAAAATCCGAAATGCCTGAATTTAAATTTGGCTTTGCTTTTCCTTGAAATTTAATCAAATGCTCAAGATTAGATTAGATTACTTTCTCCAACTTTCTCTTTAGATTTTTTTCCTCGGATATTTTCTTAGTCCTTAGAAATTCTTCCACAGAACCGCAAACCAGGGACCAACCAGCTTTTCTTGCATGAGATTATAAGGGATTAAGCCAACATTCTTGCCTATGGGGTGTGAAAATTTGGCGATAATGTATAAATATTTATAGTTTTATGTTCTGAAGAAAATCCTAGCAAGATGTTGGATGCCATACCAGATGCTGCGAGGAAGCTAGCAAATCCGTCTAGGGCAGAAGAAAGAATAATCGGATTTTCATTTTCTATTGAGTTAAAATGCAATAGAATTATCTTAGCCGAGTAGAGGAAGGAGCCAGAAAAAAAAACTCTCATATATCTTCATCTCTTCAAAAATTCTCATCTAATGTATTATTTCCTTATTCAAAGCTGTCATCGTAATTCTTTCCGCCGTTCCGCTATTATTTATTACTTTGGCAGCTAGGATGGGCGACTACGCACTATGCACATATTGCTGAGGTTTTTGTATCTATTTCTTCCGTCCGTCCATACAATACAAAACTGGGCTGTTCAGGATCTCTACACATTTTTGGTTCAGAGGATGTATCCCTGTTGCTGTTTGAACTAAAAATTCAAAAATTCGTGATAACTACAAGATTTATTAACGTATTACCAAAGTCGTAATCAAAATTTTCAGATTTTTCAAGTTTTTTACATAAAATACTACGAAGTTTGGTTTTCTGCAAGATTTTGAAATTTTGTTACAAGTTTTCACTTAAGAACCTTCCCTTGAGCTGTAGAATCCCGGAGGAGTCGTCGACAGGAAAAAAAAGCCTAAGAGAAAGCACGGAAGCTTTTCCTAACAAAATCAAATGGGACAAGGAATTGTGAAAATACTCTTGGATGTAACAACATATGTCAGGCGAGAGGCTGAGTATTTGGAGACCTAAGAACCTGAAGAGGAATGAAGGAAATGCAAGGAGAAATTCTCCAGAGACTTTCTTCCTTATCCTCATGAAGATTTGAGATTTAAAATTTTCTTTCCTTCCTTGTCTTCTTTTATGCCGTTACATTTTATATAAATCAAATTGAGGGCAGGAGTATTTCTCCAAGGACTTTCTTCCTTATCCTCATGAAGATTTGAGATTTAAAATTTTCTTTCCTTCCTTGTCTTCTTTTATGCCGTTACATTTTATATAAATCAAATTGAGGGCAGGAGTACAGAGGCACGTACGCGCAGTCTGAGCGTACGATTGTGGAATTTAGTTTTTTCTTCAAAGCTTTGAAATTCTAAACATTTTAAGAGAATTCGACACACGGAATAGAAATTCTTTACTTTCATGAATGCTACGCAACGATGAACAAAAAAATCCACAGATATAATACACCCGGATATTTAAGTACAGAAAAAAAAGTTACCCAATTTATTTCAAAATGATCAATAAATCCTCCTAAAACTTCAAATTTTGGAGTTCTGTCTATAAAATAAGAAAAATGACTGCTACTATATTGTCTATAAATGCGCAAAACTTGAGGAAAAGGAAAATTTGTTGACCAAAGTGGTCTGATGATATATTCCTCCGCTCGTACGTGTATCTTTGGAAATATATTCCAGCCTTGGTTCGTGCTTATTTGCAAAGGACTCTGAAACTTTCTTGTTCGTCATCTCCTGAGAAAACAGAAGAAAAGGGGAGGGTAGAGTAAAGAATGGAAAGTTGAAGATCAAAGTTGTGGTAAACGTGAGAGATAAAGGATTGGGGGAATAAGTACTTTACTGGGCTCCTTGGTCTTGGCCTGTGTACACAGTGCCGCCGACCCTTATGAAATGAAATGGAATGGACGAGTACGTACGTACGTATTTCTGGAGGAAAGAGATAGGAGTCTAAGCAAAATATCTCTACGTGCTCTTATTCCACTCACTCATAAATTTACATTTAGTTTCTAATTTCATTTTTTCATTCTAGCAAGCAAAGGAACAGATGGTGGACGCTAAAGCTAAAACAACGCAGGGCCAGGGTAGGTCTGGCATATCATATCTTCCCCAAAACCAAAGAACCCAGAAGCCCCACGGTAAAGAAATGAATCATTTTTAGTAGGTTTAATCATAATCACAAATCTACGGACTTTCTCCTGGTGAATCTTACAAATGCTACCGCCTGCCTTCCCCGTAAATTTGGTTCCAAGAACCCAGAACCCCCACGGTAAAGAAATGAATCATTTTTAGTAGGTTTAATCATAATCACAAATCTACGGACTTTCTCCTGGTGAATCTTACAAATGCTACCGCCTGCCTTCCCCGTAAATTTGGTAATAGAGCGAGAACATTGCCTTATTTTGCCTAATTTGTAGACGTTTCACATATTCTCACCTTTTGCCCTTTGCCTTATAAAAATCTATAGGAGCCAGCCAGCTGCAGGTGAAGAAAGACAGTGGGAGAAATTCCCATTAGAAATTGGGAGATTAGAGTTTGTCCAATTTCTTTCTATTTTTTCTTGGACTGACTGACTGACTGACTACTCCATCATAATCTGGTCGACCAGGAAGCAACTGGGAAATAAGCTCTCTTTTCTTCTCTGCTGGTCAACTTTTCCTTCTATTTTCTATTTCTTCGTCTACGTAAAAGAATCATTGGAGCAGAAGGAAAGGTAGGGGAGAAAGTTTAAGAAGAAANTTTTTCTTGGACTGACTGACTGACTGACTACTCCATCATAATCTGGTCGACCAGGAAGCAACTGGGAAATAAGCTCTCTTTTCTTCTCTGCTGGTCAACTTTTCCTTCTATTTTCTATTTCTTCGTCTACGTAAAAGAATCATTGGAGCAGAAGGAAAGGTAGGGGAGAAAGTTTAAGAAGAAATGTTCTTGTCCACTCAGCCTCAGCCTTAGCTTTCGCCAATCTCTCACGTTGATTTTCTAACGAAAGAAGAGTCTGATGCTGCTGCTGCTGCTATACTTTCCTTGGACCTTTAAGCCCCCTACTTTAACAGCTGTAATTCCGCTTAAGATTAGTCTTCTTGGACCAAACGGTTCGTTACACAATGGAATGGAATTGGACTTCCCAGGGAGCTGAGCTACAGTAGTACAAGAGCTAAGTCCAAGTAGATCTAGACTTGGACTGCTACTTTAGAAATTCCAGTCAGCAGGGTTGGTTCTTTCTCACAAAATGAAGAGATTATAACTCAACTTTAAACTTTTAGAGTCAGACTCAGACAAATAGAGTAGGATTTTTATTTCGCTGGCTTTTGGACCAGTTTCCTTGAAAATACGGAAATTTAAGCCTTAGCCTTAGTATGAATCCAATCCTTTGCATTCTGTCCAACAATTTTCACCGAAAACTTTCCTTGTGAGAATAATAGAAGGCATTTGGTCAGAATTGTGTTGGTTCTCTGCATGATGGACTTAGTACACACCAGGGGCGCATGTATTCAATAAATGCCTTTAGTTGATGTACCCTCTTTGATTTTATGGGTCAGGGAGGGCAGATAAACCACTGACTGGGGTTGACTTTCACCGAAGGAAAGTCAATTAACTCTAATGTTTACGACTTGCAATTAATGAACTCATGTGGGTCTGGGTCATACATTCAAAAGGCCAAAATTATTTGTTCTTTGGCCATTATTTCATTCATCGTGATTTTCCCCAATATAATTGCTGAAATTGATACCCCGAGGTGGACTTGTAATAAGGATCGTTTGCACATGTAAATTAATACGTACTAACCATTAATGATAAATATTCCAAGAAATTTTGCGCAATAATTGTTTTGCTTATCATCGCCTTATATATTTTTAGACCAGATTTTCGCACCATTACCATTACTTTTTCGTTCGTAATGAGGAACCTATTATTTTCATGCGTCATAATGAAAGTGATCAGATAACTTGTTATTGAAATAAAATATTAAAACTAATGTGATTGATGGTGGTGAACGCGTATTTTTTCTTGGAATTGTTTTGTTTTCGTTTTAGCGGAATTGTGAAACAAAACCTTAAGATGCGCAAATGCTTTTTTGCGAATTGTTTACTTCGTTTCATTCATTCATTAAAGCGTCGGATGAGCCCACGCAGATATATGAGAGCAATTTGCACCAGGTTCATGTCCATCCCACGTAAGTATTATTTTTCCGAAACAAGATCCCAACGTTTTGTCTCCTTTAATAATTGTATTTTGCAATTTTGAAAAACAAGGTCCAAGTACAAAGTGTACGTATATTATGGAAAGTCCGACTTGGCCATGTTAAACTGCCATCGGCACTTTTGCACTTTAACAAGAGCTCTCAAAGCCTCTTTGAACTCAAAATTAAATTCCGGTGTTTCTGTGGCAACTTTGATCGATTTCTTGCACGAAATGGCTTCAAAACAACACTTGTTTTGAAGGAGAGTTGAAACCCAAGAGTTGTATTAATCTAGAAGTTTAGAATTAAAATATACTTTAGAATTTTTGAGTCTAAATTTCATTTGTAGTTGCCATGGTAAAATTTGATGATTTTTATAATAGGGTACTACTATAGCAAGCTTACCCTTATAGTCATAATGGACCCGTAAATACATTTTGTTCCCTAGGCGTAAGGACAAGTCATTTCAATAATCTGATTCTGCGGCCCAGCATCCAGGATAGCATATCCATGCATAACGTATGAGGAAGGAAGTGAAATCTGGAATCCACAGATTTGAAAGTAACCAAAGGATTTTGGCTCAGCTTGTACTTGGGCTCAGGGGCTCCTTACTCATTTTGCATTTAATATTTACGTAATGCCTGGTGCATGCATATCTACAATTTCCATACATGCATGCATACCACATACTTATATGAATTTAAAATCCCAAAGCAGTCTCTGGTTGAGAAAATATACGGCTTTGGCTATACTAACCACAGAGATTTTTTAACCATACACATAGACACACACGAGGGAGCAACTCAATAAAATGTTGAAAGGAAAAAAAGTGATATCAATTTATTTTCCAACCCATGCAATCCTATACTTGGGAAAAGTCCCTAGCTCAACGCTCGTGGATGGAAAAAGCTAAAACTTGTAGATTCTTGAGCTTCCGTCTATTTTTTAAAAGAGAAAGCCAGTCTTCACACTCACATCCATCTAACAGTATGCATGCATATACTTACACATTACGTTACGTACGTACGTATGATTCATGTTTGTGTTATCCTCAACTTCCCGCGTCGATGGAGTGGCAAAGATTAATGACATGTACCCTTGCTTAATGTAGTGCCGTGGCTCCGCAGCTGACGAGACTCTATGCGATTGCAAATAGAAAAATGGCTATAAAATTCCCATACTTCGGGTTCCAATAGTTCTCGGAATCATCATGCAGAAATAGTCAAAACTATAGTTCTTGGAAATTTTAAAATAGCACTGAATGCCCTTTTTCTAAAATTATTCTTCTAATGTTTGCAAAAATTCACGATATAAAGTCTCATACAGCAAAAATTTAAACTATATAATGGGCAGTTCATTTTTAGAACACTCGGTAGCTGTTAACTGTATGATATTTTTCTACTAAAGAAAAAAAAAGTTGGTTGGGTAAAAGTATTACTTTCCCTACGGCTTGGCTTGGTTCAGGTTAGCTTTCACTCGCCTGCCTGCCTGAGACGAAAAACTTTGATTACTTCATCTCAAGTGAGTGATTGGCTCTTCATTCCCATCCAGATAAGGCAGAAGAAGTATTGGTTCACTTTCCTTGCTGCTGGTTCAAAAAGTTACCCTTTGGTTGATACACACATGAGACTGACTGAGACTTAAGTAAACTTGGGTGATCAATGACATGACATGACAGTCTTTGCCATTGCTATGGCTTTACCTAGGCCATAACAGCAGAAAGTAATGCCATAGTGCAGCCAAAGTATTATTTAATAATTTTGTTGTGGGTTTTCTCTCTTGGAGAATTTTTGTGGTTAGAAACTTTCTCCGGAGAAAATAAGTAGCATTGCTATGCTGTGCTATGCTGTGCTGTAGTTTAGATCCAATTTCAAAAGCGCCGACGGTCAAATTGATAAGGTTATGTGTGTGTGGGATTCTTCTGGTCATTTGGACGAAGAGGACAAGATTCATAAAGTGGAACGAATGCTTTGGCTAGTCCTGGCTGGCCTTTTTTTTTATTAAAGTACATGTTCAGCTCCAAGGAATTTTCCCCTAACTTTCAAAACTTGTTATGGGTTGGTGAAGTGAAGTGAAGCTTCTTTTCCCTTCCCAATTTCAAATCTCACGAGGTTTTTTTTCTGGACTACAGACATTGGAACAAATTTTAGAGGGGATGAGAAAACCTCGAGGCTAAATTCCTTGTTTCTACTACTACTCCTTCTCTAAGAAATTCTAGAAATCGCTAGCTCAAAAATAGACCAGGCGTTTCCCCTAAACGAACAGTTCAAAAATTAAATTATGGCTAGACTGGGCTGAAATTTGACCAATGAAAACTACCCAATCATAACTGTTGAAATATTCGGATATTTCACTTTCACCCTATCAGGATATTCTGTACAAAAACTTTTTACTTCCTATGAAGAGAATTAAATGGGGAAAGAGAATGGATGGAGGCAAAATCTTATCTGCCCATTCATTGAATCTTATCTGATCTCCATTGAGTCTAACTAAATAGTTAGTGCTTTATACCCGCATAGCTAAGGCTAGGCTAGCCGTATGTCTACCCTAGCCAGTTTCAAAAATTAAATTATGGCTAGACTGGGCTGAAATTTGACCAATGAAAACTACCCAATCATAACTGTTGAAATATTCGGATATTTCACTTTCACCCTATCAGGAAATTCTGTACAAAAACTTTTTATTTCCTATGAAGAGAATTAAATGGGGAAAGGGAATGGATGGAGGCTAAATCTTATCTGCCCATTCATTGAATTCTATCTGATCTCCATTGAGTCTAACTAAATAGTTAGTGCTTTATACCCGCATAGCTAAGGCTAGGCTAGCCGTATGTCTACCCTAGCCAGTAAAAGTAAAACTGCAAAAAGGAAATCCATCCACCATGTCCTTATTCTTTTCTTTTCTTCTTTTCTTGTATCCAAGTAGTTTGAACAGAATCTCCAAAGTTTTGAAAAGTAATATATTTTGCCATTACAAGGTTTCGTCGACTTTCTAAACGGGGAAAGTTTACTTTACATGAAATTGTTTCTAGAGTAAAAGGCTAAGGCGAAGCAATGCATTGGACATGGGCGGGAGAATGAAAATCCCATTGCAATGCAGTTTCCAGTAATGGTGATCTGGCCGAGTGAGTTTCCGCTTCGCTCTAATAGTTCTAAAAGTGTCTCCGAGGTTTCCATTTCAAAAACTCATACAATCATCTCTTTTGATGCCAGGAGCCCCCATCATATTATCCTCTAAAGTCAAAGTCAAGCTTCGTTCCCTAAGTAGATGGGTATTGTGACAAGGGATGGGTGCAAACTGATATCAACTATTGCAAAGAATTTCAATAATTCTAGAAATCTATAGGGTTTTATAAAATTCTAGTGTTATACGAGAAACTTGAAGCGTATCACTGTAAAGTAAAAAATATACATAAGACTTCACACTCTAATCTAACAAATTTGTCTACATTTTCAAACTTTCCCTTACAAAGTCATGTTAAGAAAAGCTCTCAGCTTTGTTGCCAATGTCATTTCTAGCCCTCATTCCATAACCAAAGTACATTGGACTTTCATTCCATTTGTTTCGGTTGGAAGGATGCAGTAGTAGATGTAGAACCAGTATAGTTGAAGAAACTACTTTTCTTACAATCCAATACAAAGTTGTAGCATCAGCCAGCATGGGCCATTTTAAATTCTGAGAAAAGTAGCTGTATCAATATCAGTAATGCAATGCAATTTTTATAATCTGGTTTAACTATCTTGAGGTAAAGTAAAAAATATCAGTAGAAAAGTCCGTCAAGAATCTTGAACACGTAGACATGTAATCTCGAAAATTTTTATATTACGCTGAACTTCCATAACATATTTTGCCTTCAAGTTTGAAAAACTTTGTAGACCTTATTAGCTAAAAAATAGAAATGTGTTTTTTTCTCCAAGCAACGAAAAGGGTTAACAAGTTTATTAGTTTTCTAAGACTTTTTACTAATTATAATACAAGAAAAGCGTGTTAATATTTTTGCTAATTAAAGTATTTCAGAAACTGGCTCAGGAATTTGGCTCTCATACGAGTCGCATGAATGCACTGCATTAAAACTGCAGTACTAGTAGGGAAGAATTAATTAAATTTGTTTTTGAATTTCCCACATTCCAAACTTATCCATGCAGAAATGTGTTTTTGTACAGTGCAAGAAGAACAAACTGCGTAGTTAGTATTAAAACTGCAGTACTCGTAGGGAAGAATTAATTAAATTTGTTTTTGAATTTCCCACATTCCAAACTTATCCATGCAGAAATGTGTTTCTGTACAGTGCAAGAAGAACAAACTGCGTAGTTAGTTTTGCTAGACTAGTGCAATTCTCATCTCTTCTGTTCAGTTTATTTGTTGGTTCAACACACAAAATAAACTTGGAGCAAGGCATTGGCATTTGCACTGCTTTACTTTGCTTTGCTTTCCCCACAATTATTGTGTGTGGTCTAGACTAGTGCAATTCTCATCTCTTCTGTTGAGTTTATTTGTTGGTTCAACACACAAAATAAACTTGGAGCAAGGCATTGGCATTTGCACTGCTTTACTTTGCTTTGCTTTCCCCACAATTATTGTGTGTGGTTTGATATCAAGTTACTTTGGAGGAAACGCTAATAAATACACGTGAAAGCCAAGCCAAGGCAAGGCCTAACAATGAGATATCAAAGCTTCTCATTTCACTTTGCTTTCTCTTCTAGAATTGCAAAGCACTGGAAGGGATTCGTTTCTAAATTGTCTCAAGTGTGTTTTCTCATTAATTTTGGAGAGGCGGTACACTGTGAAATACAATCATGTCCGCTGCTTTTTGCTATTCCAATTAGTTACGAATGAATAGATTTGGATTCATCATTGGTCTCAGCGTCGGCGTTTTATTTAGATTTTCTATCAGTAAAAGTTTTACGGTGCTTTGCTTTGCTTTGAGTAAATTTATAATTGATTCTACTAAACCTAAAAGAGCTATAAAAATCCGAGGTTTAGATCCTCTAAGGTAAATAGTTAAATAGCAAATTCATGGTTAAGTGCACATTATCTCCTCTCAACAGCTTTTACGACATCCAAGCCAATCAAACCTAAAAGCTGCTAAAAACCCAGGACATAAATTGAGTCCATTAACTTAACAACAAGGAGATTTCACTATTAGGAGATTGGTGTATTAGGAGCGCTCTTAACTGGGTCTTCAGATGCGACTTTGATTTTTTGCACTTTCGGGTG